>CM031241.1:502784707-502847547 GCA_018340775.1 Taxus wallichiana var. yunnanensis
ATACTGATGAAGATGTAGACGGATAAGGAGGTTGATGTAGATAAGACGGCGCACACGAGCAATTCGCACAATAGATCCGAGTAACCCGAAAAACACCGATGCTTGACGTAAAAGATGGCGTTAAAAGATATTTGGGTGGACTGCCCGAGAAGCGGTCCGGGAAGCGATAAGCTTCCTCGCGGATGTCAGTCCACGTTTTCAATTAAGTAAAGAAGCATACATGATAAAAGATGTACTTAAAGACTTGATTTTCTGATTATGGTAATGAAACAACCTAAACAAAGAGATGATGCATACTACGTAAAAACAGAAACTATGAAAATAAAGCTGGATTTGTGTTACCTCGTGACCTTTACCCGCTCTCAGCAGATGATCGGCGCGATCGATGTGATCGGCGTCGATTGATGAAGGATCGGCATCGATTGATGAAGGATCGGCGTCGACTGTGTAAGATCGGCGTCGATCGAAGTAGACCACTGATCGTGATGATGCGCAAGAAGATTCGGGAATCGGGAAGTGATGGATGAGATAGTCGACGCGTTTCACGGATGTGCCGAAAGTCGGTAAGATACTGGAACAGAGTCACCAGAGGATCGATGGATGCGTGCGATGTTGATGTGATAGAAGCAGAGTAACGGTGCTCCTCTCAGGGATTGATTCGGACAGGATCTGCCCTCATTTGATACACTTGATGCTAAAAGATTTCTCTTTCTTACAACCTGTGTCTCTTTCGCGATCTGTCTCTCTCTCTCTGTTCGTGCGTGCGTTCGTCTGTTTTTCGGTCCGTAGAACTGAGTTCTGGACTTGCTTTTATAATCGGTGCCGCTCCTAAAAATCGGCGCCGACCATATAGGTCGGCGCCGATCACGGGACAGACTCCCGAGATGGCCAAAATGATTGATTTCTAGAAAGATGAGAATTACCCCAAATACGGAAATATCCCGCTTGGGGAAGAGGAAAAAAAAGGGGTGATACATAGATAGAATAAATTTGGGGTAGATAAGTGATTAGGATACCTGGGGAGAGGTGTAATTAAATGTTTAATATTTAATTACTCATGGGTAAGATACAATGGGATGAATTAAATTTAAGATAGGTGTTTAAATCACAAATCGGATAATATCCCAAGGGGATAGTGGTGACGTAAACGTGCCCCAGGTTACCTAAGCAGGTAAACGAATGTGAGGGACACTAAATTGAGTAACCAATTTTAAGTGTCTACATTTTGCCCCTTTTTGTCAAGTAACTTGCGATAAGCAAGGTTATGAGACAAAACAAGGAGATGGAAGAGGGGAAGAAAAGTGATGATGTGATCCCCCTCAAACTAGGGATGGGATGGATGATAGAACAGACGATCCCAAGTTTGAAAAAGGTAGATGAAAATGCGCAGGATGCCCCAGCTGGATGTCTGGAGTAGATCTGATCATTGATGACGCATAAAAATAAATAAAAAGGCAGCAACCTAAGGAACTCACATTGGTAGGGAAAACTAGACGGTCTCCTCATGAGACGACGTTAGGCCTGCTGCACTCCATGAGTGTAAGGAGGGCTGCAAAATAGTCAGCATCTAAAGAGAGACACATTGGTAGGGACAACTAGACGGTCTGCAAAGCAGACGACGTTAGTGCCTACAGACCCGTTTAACTCTAAGTTGCCAAAAAGTACGAGTGTCCCACGCAAAGGGAACAAACTCAAATAGACAATGATATCGAAAAGATGTGCCGAAAGGCAATATTCAGCACACAATAATGATCAGATGGACAAATAAGCCAAGCATCAACACTATGGCAAATAGATACGGAAAATCGGCGGCGATCATATCGATCGGCGACGACCAAGATAAACGGCGTCGATCAAAAAATCAGCGTCGACCAATCGTAGCGCATATAAATATGCGAACGGAAAACGTAAACGATTTATTTTCATCGTGACGACTGATTCAGAGAGAGGCAGAATTTTGATTTGAGCATCATGGAAGCCTCTGGGAGCGGTCAGAAGCGCAGGAGGACACGACCTGGGGTAAGTGGTTCTTCTTGAACCGTTGTTATTAATTTATTTATTTTTTTTGATTTTTTTGCTTGGGAGGCTAGGGGCCGATTTACGTTCGGATACCAATCGGCGCCGATTGATAATCGGCGCGATTGTTGTCCGAAGCGGCGTCGATTGATATTAATCGGCATCGACTAGAAATAAACGACGCCGATTTTATTAAATCGACGCCGATTGGAAAAGATGAAAATTTTTGTGTTGTTGTTTTTGATGTTGTGATTCGAGACTAATATTGCTCTTGTTGTCGTGGGTGCAGGCACGAGAGGCTCTACATATGAGGGATGCTATTCCCGAGTTACTGGAGACTATTCTCCCAGATGTGACCGATGCAGATTGGCGGCATCTAGAGTTAGCCGGGCTCGGGGCTTTAGATACTACAGACGAGTGCCGCGGGATGTGGAGCTGATGCGGGCACTAGTGCGACGGTGGGACAGCCACACGTGCACTTTTTGGTTTAGGACGGGTGAGATGACCATCACCCATGAGGACATATACAGGATTCTGAGATTGCCGATCACTGGGGACCCGATCGAGATTACACCACGAGAGCAGCAGCAGAGGGCCCTAGGTCGATTATATAGAGACAGGGCAGATGACTCAGAGATAGTGTCCGGGGCAGTGAGGATAGCCTCACAGTACAGACAGGATAGTCCCCGGAGCAGACGGATAGCCTTGATTCAGATGGCTATATCCTACTTTGCTCTTCCAGATTCAGGAGGTGGGAGATTCCCACTGTTGTTATTAGACTGTGTTTGCGACATTCTGCAGTTCAGGCAGGTGTTCGCCTTTGCTGATGCCCTGATAGCTCAGATATACCATGAGCTATGGATGTACACCACAGGCCGGAGGACGGGTATAGATGTCAGTTTTGTGCTCCATTGCTGGGCATACGAGCACATAGCGGTGATCAGGCCATCCGGGCTTCCTTGGATGCCAGCAGCAGTGGGAGGCATCGATTATGGATTCCGGCGATGGCGGGCACATGGCCACGGGGATACAGGAGATCGGCCGACCGGTACACCGAGCGCTTTCGCCAGACGCTGACACCGGATCAGGTCATCTGGAGGCCATATCGGGTATTTCCGACATGGGCTGGTCAGGATGCTCACTTGGTAGCATTGAGACGGAGCAGGGTGGTTAGGGGCCGCAGGCCAGATATGTGGGAGCGAGTCCCGTTTGTGCGGGTATTGAGACAGTTCGGCCTAGTGCAGACAGTGCCGACCACTTACACGCCTTATAGGTGAGATAGCAGGGAGACTGATCTAGCCGATTTTGATCCCGACAGACCCATTGAGAGAGGCCCCACCCTCTGCTGCATGCCATGATGATGATGACAGGGGGTAGATGAGGGTTATGCAAAGATGGTATGACACCGAGCTACCACGACATCTCCCGCCATCTATAGATGCCGACGAGGAGGACATAGCTGCGATGCTGGATAGACTGGAGGGAGAGCATGCCACCCGACACGCACACATCGTAGCTCTTGAGGAGATCAGGGCTTTGACAGAGGAGAGGGATGCCCTAATTTTGGAGAGAGACACCGCTCGCCAGGAGCGAGATATAGCGATCCAGCAGAGGGATCGCTACCTTCGACATAGGGAGGCCCTCAGGGCCAAATATGGGGAGACAGGTACCATGTCGGAGTCCGGTACGCAGGGTACGACCCTAGGAGGAGCACCACCAGCAGCGCCAAGAGCCCCAAAGAAAGACCAGCAAAGCAAAGACCATTACGAGCACCGGGTACCGTGAGCTTGAGCACATATCAGTCTCTCCTCGCTGAGGTGAGATACTATGAGGATGCCTTAGCGCAACATGCCCCAGATGTGCCTCGGTACGGGGCGAGGAGGAGATCAGCGACGCCACAGCGAGCGGGGCCTCAGTGGAGGGAGCACCGGGAGAGACCGAGGTGGGCAGAGACCTCCAGCAGCAGGTGCATCTAGCTCGATAGGCGGCGGCCAGGAGAGACAGCCTGGTCCAGAGGAGGGTGGAGGAGATAGTGTCCTCCATGCATCGGATTTTACGATATAGAGATTGATAGATTTTGTATCCATGTATTGATGTAGCCTCGATTGGAAGGCATTTTATAGATGGCTTGATTGAAAGCCACCCATTTTTGTTGTACAGACACACATGTATATATATAGATTCATTATTTCATTTGTCATATAATTGTTCTCATGCTTTTGATTTTGATATACATGGATAGATGTAGCGTAATTGTGATGGATATAGATATAGACTGATAGATGATGAATAGATGTGGTTAGATAGATAGAAATAGATGTGATTTGATGGATATAGACCGATAGAGGATAGAAATAGATGTGATCTCGATGTGATTGATATGATAGATGATATAAATAGATGTGATTTGATGTGATTGATATGATAGATGATAGAAATAGATGTGATTTGATGGATATAGAATGATAGAGGATAGAAATAGATGTGATCGATGTGATGGATATGATAGATGATAGAAATAGATGTGATTTGATGTGATTGATATTATAGATGATATAATTTTGATGAAAAATAGAGATAGATAGATGTAATGTAACTTGATGTACATAGTTTTCGATATTTTGATGGATAGATGATTTGATAGATGTGATTTTATTTTGATGAAAAATGGATATAGATAGATGTAATGTAACTTGGATGTACCAATTTTTAGATATTTTGATGGATAGATGGATAGATGTGATTGATGTACTCGGTGTTTGAGATGTTAATTTAATTTTGATGAAAATAGATAGCCAGATCCACATGTGTTGATAATAGATGCTTTGATAGATAAGATGAAATTAGATAGAAGATAAATTTTGATTAAATTAACATGTAAAATGTCAATTTGACTGGATGAAAAACAAAGAATAATGGGGAATACTCTTTGCGAGAGCCAAGGATGTAATGAAAACGACCTTGACTAGAAATAAAGAAAATATACCCGGATAAGAAAGAAAATGATAAGTTGGACTCCCAACCGACCATAGATAGAATCTGGATAGGAAATCACAATATCATGCATGTAAGGCCCTATATGAGGTTAAAATAAACCTGACACTAACTAGCCGCAAAACAGATCTAGGAGGGAAACGAAAGGAGCAGTAAGTAAGTATCTTGTCGGAATTTACAAGGGACAGAATACATGTCCATAGTGGGAAAATAGGATTCTCCATATGATCGACAAAAGGTCTTAAATCTCAGCTTCATGATTTTGACAGAAAAGCAAACTGATCAATGCGGGAAGTTTGCTTGATATGGAAAGACTGATCGATGCGGGAAGTCTTTCAATGATGCTAAAAGGTGTATAAACTGACTGAAAGGCTGATTAATTGCAAGAAGCCTTGAATATTTCTTTGAGAAACAGCCATCCTTCAAGGGAGCGGTCTGTATTTTGAATTTTAATGATAGCCATCCTTCGAGGGTATGGTCTATATTTTTCAAATTTTGATTCATTTGATATATTTTCTTCTTGATTCATTTGATAATGTATGGATAGTCTTCAAGGGATCACTCATCTTTTTGGATAAAGATCTCTTTTTTTTTTTTTTTTTTTTTTTTTTTGAAAATCTTTTTGGAAGAAGCTGAGTTTAGACCTAGATAGATCAGATGGAGGGGAAGAGAACATAAAAGAACATGTACTCATGCCCCGAGTAGATCCGATTAAGATAAGCACTTGGGACAGATGAAGTGGTGATTAAGGTATTCCTACCATGAGGAGGAACATATCCAAAAGAAACATGCAATGAGTAGAGCCGCGGTACTCATATTTTAAGGTAAAAGAGGCAATAGGCGGAGAACCACATAGTTTCAATCACCATGAAAGTATATGACTGGTTGTTTAGACGGATGAAAGATCTGTGTTGCGACTAGATTTGTGTAAGATAGATTTTAACAATAGAAGGGCCGTAGATGCAAGGCATTAAGAGGTTCCGCTTCAGGTATACCATCCATGGAAGATAGACGATAAGCCCTAGACCCATATTTATGAGTGATAATGTATGGGCCCATCCAGTTGGGAGCAAACTTACCACGTTGACTTCTTTCGAGTGTAGTGACATTTTGATTTTCTTTAAGAACAAGATCACCAATTTTGAAGTCACGGTGCTGCAAATGCTTGTTATAAGCACGTTTGACACGCTCAAGATAGACTTGATGATGTTCAAGAGCGTTGAGACGCCGCTCATCTAATAATTCAAGTTGTGCTAGACGATTTTGACGATAGTCCTCATCGAGACAAATTCTCCGAAGAGAAACACGGAGAGATGGGATTTGGACTTCCAAAGGAAGAACAACCTCAGACCCATAGACGAGAGAGAAGGGAGTAGCACCAGTAGGAGTACGGATGCTAGTCCGATAAGCCCAGAGAGCAAAAGGGATATGTAAATGCCAATCCCTACCAGCTGACTAGTTACTCATGAGGATATTACGCAAAGTTTTATTGGAAGCTTCGGCCTGACCATTAGCTTGAGGATAGTATGGAGAAGAAAAACTGAGTTTGATATTGAAAGCGTTGCAGAGGTTCTGCAAATCAACGTTCTTGAAAGACTTACCATTATCTGTGATTAGCTTGTGTGGAACGCCAAAGCGACAAATGATGTGTTGATAGACGAAATCAACTATGGGTTTAGCCTTTGTTGAAGAAAGAGGGATAGCCTCCACCCACTTAGTAAAGTACTCAGTGGCAGTAATGATAGAATGATGACGCTGTGAAGAACGGGGATTGATGAGACCAATAAGATCAAGACCCCATTGCGAAAAAGGCCACAAATCCGCTGTAGGTTGTAAAGCTTGACTAGGGATGTGTGTGAGATTGGAATGTTGTTGACACTTGACGCATTTCTTAGTGTATTCACAACAATCTCGATTAAGAGAAGGCCAATAATATCCCAAACGTAAGATGCGTTTAGCTACAGCTAAGCCACTAAAATGTCCACCACAGATACCGTCATGGACCTCCTGGATAGCTTTAGATGATTCATGGGTTTTGAGGCACCGAAGCAAAATACCATCAAAGCCGCGTTTGTAAAGAATCCCGCCTAGATAGTATAGCGATTAGCACATTGATAAAAGATCTTCTACCATCGAAGTCGATCTCGAGGAAGCACCGAATGAGATAGATAATCAACAATCTGCTGATACCACTCATCCCGAGTATGGGTCAGACAAAGATGGATTGAAGTTAGTTGCCTAAGATGAGATGGTTGATCTAATCATTGCTACAGCCCACATAAAGATCGCGAGTCTTTGGTAAAAGGTGGGATAAGTGAGGCTAAGGAAGCCATCAGATTCGCGAATCGATTTGCAGCAGCAGGAATGGCTTGATAGTGAATTTATCGAAAGATTGAGTTGAGCAAGAACGATGTCACGATATTTTTGAAGGATATCATTCTTGCATTGATAGACACCCGTGACTTGATTAACGATGAGTTCGTAATCACCAAAGATGTCAATGTGACGAGCGCCGAGATTAATGGCATTTCAAGACCTAAGACAAGAGCTTCGTATTCAGCCATATTATTGGTGCACTCAAAGTTCAATTTGTGTGCGATCGATAGGCGTACTCCCAAGGAGGAATCATCACGAAACCCGCACCTCCCCTGCCGACATTTGGATCCATCAAAGAAGAGCTTTACTTTAAATGGAGATAGACCAAAATCAATTTGTTGATATATTCATCGGGAATTGAGCAAGGGGGTCTTGAGTGTCCTAAGAGGAGCATCACCAATTGATCCGCAATAACTCGACCCTTGATAGACTTTTGTGGGATAAACTCGAGGTCAAATTCTGTCATAAGCATGAGCCAACGAGTGATACGATCATTGTGATAAGGCTTTGCATGAATTGTCTTGAGTGGATTGACACTTGTGACAATGTAAGTTTTGTGATTAAGGAGGTAATGACGAAGCTTAGAAGTCACGAAGAAGAGAGCACAACACAGCTTTTCAGCTTCGGAATAACGTGTTTCATACTCATGGAGGGTGCGACTGATGTAATAGACAGACTTGTTCTTTACCGCAAGTGTCCCGATGTGAAATCATGGCTCCCAGAGCATGGTCATCACAGAGATATAAAGATAGAAAGGCTCCCCGCGTGGAGGTGTAAGCACAGGTGGAGAAAGAAGATAAGCTTTGAGATCATCAAAGGCCTTTTGGCAATGTTCATCCCATTCAAAATGAACATTCTTACGGAGGAGATGGTGAAAAGGCTGACAACGGTCCGACAATTGTGAGATAAAACGATGCACTAATCAAGACGCCCTCGAGACTCATGGAGTTTCTTTAAGTTAGAAGGGGGAGCATCTCAAGGATAGCTTTTATTTTTAAGGGGTCCACTTCAATACCCCCGATGGAAATGATAAAACCTAAAAGTTTACTGGAGAACGCCAAACACGCACTTAGCCGGATTTAGACGAAGACAAAAGCGGATAAGCCTCTCAAAGAGAGGTGCAAGGATGAAAAGATGATCCCGACGACGCTTGACTTACCGAGGAGATCGCCAACGTAATCTTCCACAGTTTTGTGTAAGAGATCATGGAAGATGTAGGTCATTGCTCATTGATAGGTTGCTCCTGCGTTCTTAAGGCCAAAAGGCATGACGCGATAACAAAAGGTCCCCCAAGGAGTTATGAAAGAAGTCTTATGTTGGTCTTCTGGTGCGATGAGAATTTGATTATATCCAGAGAAACCATCCATAAGAGAAAGCATCTCATGACCCGCAGTTAAATCCACGAGTTGGTCGATATTAGGTAAAGGAAAATCATCTTTTGACAAGCAAGATTAAGATCCCTAAAATCGGTACAAATTCAATTTTCCCAAAGAGCCTTAGTTATCGGTACTACATCGAAACCCATCAGGATAATCGATGGGTTGATGAAGTTAGCCGAGAGCAAGCCGCAATTCTTCTTTAACAAGAAGGGCTACTCTAGGGTGCATTTTACGTAATTTTTGTTTAACTGGTTTGATGTTGGGAAGAGTAACGATATTGTGGACCACAATATCGGGATCGAGTCCTGGCATATCCTCATATGACCAAGCAAAGGCTTGATGATGGTTGGAAAGAAAAGTGGTAAAGTCCCCTAATTCCTATGGATTAAGGGATTGGCCGACCTTAATGATGCGAGGGTCTTCGAAGTCCCTATATTAAGGTCACAAAGGGCTTCGTTGAGAAGCGTAGACGTGTCAGAAGGAATAGTCTTGGGAAGATATGAATCCTCTGCCCCCAGATAGGTGAGGACAGAATCATCATCCGCACAGTGGATAGTGTTGATAGTAGGAGAGTCGTCTCCAACTATTTCAGGGAAGATTAATGGTATGGAGGTGGACCGGTTGTTAGTCTTATAGGCTAGCGGCCCTAAGGAAATGGTATTGATAAAAAAAAAAGTTAGGTGGGATGGAAATGTCATCGTCCACATCGAGTGATGCTTCTGACTTAGCGGGAGAAGATGGTTCCTCAATAGGAAGAGGCTCATCGAGAATAGTGATGGTGGCTTTTGAAAGAGGTTTAAATCCTAAACCAAATTTTTGATGTGGCATGAGAGTAGGAATGGATGTGAGGTCATGCACACCTTGTTCATATTTTCCTAGGCCAAAACCCTTCCACGCGCATCGATATAGATAAGTTTTTGCAAACGTGGATTCTCAGATAATCGAACCCCGTAAGTAAGGTTTTGTCCTAGGAGGAGAATCAAAGGGTGATAGTGAGGTGTATCAAGACCACCGTAGATGAAATTAGTCTCTGTTGATTGGGTAGACCAATGGTGATGATGCAACCGAGACCTGGTTGATATTCAGGTTGTTTGTCTAGTCTACCATACTCACTAGGTTTGAGATGGGCGTCGAAAGAAAAGAGAGGAAGCTCTCCCAGTGAGAAACGCTGCAATGTCTCTTCTAGATTTTGTAAATCCGGTAGTTTGGTTGCAGGTATGGAAGAAGATGAGGCCCCGCACAGAGAAGAAGCATTTTCCTTTAGAGGGGCAGACCTTGTGGTCATGTCGCATTGTGCGGAAGGAAAAGGATCTCCTGGATGAGTATATATTTTGCCCTCATATTGATATTTTAAGCATCGATGGAGGGTGGATGGGACACAATGCATCGCGCGAATCCGTGGAGCGTCCGAGGATCATATTATAGTGGAATTTTCCTTCGACAATGTAGAAGAGTTCATGAAGCAGCCTTCTTACCTACTCGAATGGGTAAGACCACGCCTCCTAAAGTAATCAAGCAATGATCGTTAAATGATCGAAGGGCGAAAGGCGGGGGTGACACTACGTTCTTTGGTAACTTAAGTTGCTCAAATGTGTGCGAGGAGATGACGTTGAGTGCAGCTCCACTGTCGATCATAACGCGTTTTAATGTGGTGTTGTCGATTTGGACTGTGATAAAGAGGGGAGCCTCCAAATCCTCTGAAGAAAGAGGAGGAATTTCCGAATCTTCAAAAGAAATGGCGGTTGATGGTCTATTCAATCCAACAACCAACTCATAGGGCTGGGGCTCATCTGAATTTACTGCGATGCGACGCAGATTATCAATCAGAGCCTGGCGATGTTGTGGAGAGGATTGGATGAGGTCAAAAAGAGACATTTTGACCGGAGCCTGGTGAGTTGTTTCATAACACTCTCCTCAACTGACACGGGAATTTGAGCCCGAGGTGCAGCACGAATAGAGACCCGAGGTCGTGGGGCCAATGAGGAAGGAGGAACTCCTTCAGGGGCTGCAGAAATGACAACCCGTGGTTGAGATGCTATAGATGAAGATGGATTATCATAGTGTTGGGTTCTAGTGGCGATATGGATTGTGTCAATTTGAGAAGGTGGAAGATCAATTGGAGTGGAATCACTAGAGGTCTGAGTGGAACTTTGGGGCTCAGATGGGGCTAAGATGACAGGAGATACTTGTTCCTCCTCCTCCAGGAAAAGATCACTTTCTTCCAAAAGGTTGTTGACAACAGCTTGAAGAGCTTTACATCCCTCAGTATCATGACCCGGGTACGGTGGTAAGCACAAATCAGATCGTAGTTAAACCGTAGGTTTAACTCCTTTAGGTTATAGGGTTTAATCGGAGGAAGGGATATGGATGAAGATTGATAAGTTGGCGAAGGATTTCGTGTAGAACCCGTAGACGAAGATGAGGATAGAGGTGATGAAGGCGCCTCTTTTACCTTAACAGATCATGCGAGGCAAAAGAACCCGCATGTTAGGTTTGATGCCTTTTAGGGATCATCTTATTTTTTCGACACTGAGATGCAGGCTTGGGCACCTGAGATGGAAGTAAGTGAGACATGATTGATTTTGGTGGAGGGGGAGCCCCTAAAATAGATTTTGAAGATGATGGAGATGTGACAAGTGTTGTGGTCTTCAAAGATAAAGGAGGTTGTTTGGTCGATTTACTGATGATTTGGATAATGTCGATTTAGATGAGGAAGAAGCTCCCAAAGTAGGTGTAATCGGAGGAACATAGGGCGCCCTGGCTTTTGGTAATGAAGATGATGATCCTGATAGAAGAGGTGGCGTCCTTTTAGTAGGTAAGTCGGCTTTTCGGGGTGTTGGTGAAGGATGTGTTGTAGACGAAGATGATGGTTTCGATAAGTGTGTAAAAGAAGATGCCTTCTCAACGGACAAATCCAATCTTTTATGGGGCGTAGAGAGAGATTTTTGTGGGAAAGCACCAAGGGTCTTGATGGTTCAAAATATGGGCTTTCCTTTTTCAGGGATGGTGACAACTTCAACGGCATAAGGTGATTGTAACCTTTTCGGAGGAAGCAAGGGGGGGTACCGATGGTGCAATGTTAGATTTTGGTTGTCTTGGTTTAAGTTCAGAACCGAGCGATAGGTGTTGGTGCTACTTCTTTTGATTTTCCTTTAATGGGCGAAGCAACATTAGTGGTGGAAGAAGTGAGTGATGAAGAAGCGCTTCCTGCGAAGGGACTATTTCGTGCAGAATTATGGGTGGAACTACCGTAGGAAAAGAGACAGGAAGAGTCAAAATCAAGACGCTTCCACGGAGTCGGCACAATTATAGGTACGTTCACTGTGGGGCATAGTTGCAGCAGAGAATGGGAGCAAATGTATAGATGTATCTCAGTGGGAAACTCGAAGGGATGTAATTGCCTCGAGCATTGAAAGAATGTTTGACGATGAGACAGATGAGGATGACACTGTCTCGGGTATGGATGGAAGGTCAGACAAAGGAGCGGAGAGAGATGAACCCGTATCTAGCAAATGTAGGAATATTCAAAGACGGACTATCCAAGATGGTGGAATTCCAATGATGATTGACGAAGTGGAAGGAGGTTCTGATTCATTGATGTGTTCACAGATGGCTTGGTTTCGTAAGAAGATTCTTCAAGAGAGATGAAGTTGATAGTATGAGTGTTTGGTTTTGAGACTCAAGCATTATGGTTCGGGAATGATTGGGAAAAGGTTGTTTAAAAACATCCAAAGGCTCCTGATTTGGGGAGCATTTGGGTTATCCGTAATGAGCTCGCCTTTATCAATGAATTTCTCGACAAGATTTTTGAAAGTCCGACATCGTTCGATGTCATGACCTTTGGTTCTATGATAATGACAGAAATCATTTTCTCTATACCAGAATGGACGTTCTTGGCTTTCATCAATATTCCTAATGGGGGGAAGTTCGATCATGCGAACTTCCAACATTTTCTCTAAGATAGAGGCATATGATTCCCCCAATGGAGCGAAGGATCGAGATGATGAAGTCCCTTTTCGAGAGGATGAGGAGTCTCTCCGTGTTGTTTGATTAGAAGTATTATCGGCTCGTGATGTTTTTAATACGATAGCATTGGTGGATCCCTGATTCTTGTCTTTAGAAGGAGAAGAATTTGGTTTGGTAAACCGAGAAAAATCGGGTTTAGATTTAGAGCGAAGTTTTAGCTTCCCTTGTTCAATGGCGCGAGATTCAAGTTTGCGTGCCATCGTAAAGGCTTCTTCAAAGGTATGAAAAGTTTGGATCCTTAAAGTGGAAGAAATGTGATTAGCACAAGATCGAGTAAACAACTCGATTTGTTGGGATTGAGGAAGGGAGAAAGACAATTGGTTGATTATCCCTCTCCAACGAGCGACAAAGTCTGCAATAGACTCATCATCGAATTGACGAATGTTATAAAGATCTGTAATCGAGATCTTATGCGCGATATTTATTGAAAAGTTTTCAACAAACATCTGGGCCAATTGAGAGAAAGAAAACAAGGAATGTTGAGGAATGTTATTGTAGACTACTAAAGCGGACCTCGCTAGAGACATAGGAAAGGTATGGAGCATAAGCTCCTGATCCTGGACTATGAGGTAGCAAGCATGTTTGAATGCTCGCAAATGTTGTTGAGGGTCCTCTCGACTATGAAATTTTGAAAATTTAGGAAGTTCCCATTGGGGAGGATAAGGCTTAAAAGCCACTGAGGGGTGAATGGGTTCATTACACACTTCTTCAAAGGAGTATGAAGGACGAGCCCTTTTTGGAGGCTTCCAAGTCTCATGATTTTCTTGAAGAGAATTTGAACCACGTCCGATGGAGGAGGAGGCACACTGGTATGTCCTACATAAGAAGCAAATGGTGGATGTTGTTGAGGTGTCAACGGGGGATTCATCTGTTGATTGATAGGATGATAAGAGGAGTAACCAGGCGTTCTGGGTGACACCTGGTGGGGTATTTGTTGTGAAGTAGCTTGTGTATAGGTAGGCTGTGAGATAATAAGTGGTTGAGAAAATGAAGGTTGGATGATGGGTGGAGCCTGTGATTGGTGGACTCCTATGCTTGTTGATTGAATCGGGACAGATTGAGGAACATGAGTGCCGACTTGATTGGACATGTTGGGGAACAAGACCTGAAAGGGACCTTCTACTGCCGGATTAGGCATTAAGGGTGCCGATGCTAGAGGATGGGCGAAGGTCACTGTTGCTGGAATATTGGAAGAAAGACCCACTGAAGGACGAGAAGTAGGAGCCAACTGACTATTCGGAGGGGGTTGGCTCATGAAGAGGTACTGACCTTGGGACACGATGGAGGGCATAGATGAATTAACAAAGAATATGCGGGTGTGCGACGCATTCATTATAGCCGTGGCGAGGACCTCTCGAAAATAGGTTGGAATATTCGAGGTAACTGCGGTGTTAGGAATAGGTAAGACTATTTGAGAACTAGTCAATATGGTCGGTGGAAGAGAAAAGGGAGGCACAGGGGCCTCGCCCTTCTCCGTGGCTCGAGGCGAGAGAGATGATGCAAACTGTTCTACAAAGGCCTGGGATGGTCCACGAGGATAATCGTACACTTGCTGGATTGGTGGTCCTTGATCAGATATTTGAATAGACTTGTGTACTAGGTAGTCCATGAGGGCTATCGGATTGCGATCGAGGAAAGCCTGAAATTCAGGATCCCCGCGAGGAACATACTCTGAGTCAGATGATATTTCTGAAGGACTAGGGGAAGCTGGACGTGATGGGGTTGCCTTGGCTTGATGGAAAGGATTATATGACCAGGATGGGGAACCAACTAACAGCGGTCCCGAGGAAGGTTTGGGGGGTGCCGAAACATCCACACTAGTGGTAATCTCTAAGAAGAAGGGGCCAATTGAGCCATTCTTCTAGATTGTAACCGAGTGATGACCGCCATAAACACGCAAAAAGAAGATTGACCTAACTAATGCACGAAAATTTAAGCAAATAAGCAAATGATTATCTCCTTTAAGTTTTGATGCTTTTAAGAAAGAAAATATTAGGGAAGGCTTTTTAGAATAGAACTACTCGATAGCCAAACTAAGGATGGTTTGGGGAATGTTTGGTGAGGAGTCCCGAAGGCACTTCAGTAAAAGACCGATACGTGGCTTGATATAGGGGCCTACCCCCGCACTTCACACACCGCTGCGATAAGGGAGTCGGGTGCTTTGCCAATATATACCGTGAATCTTCCGTGAATTTATAGAGTGCCCGAGTACCGCGTAGGCTCTTCCTCTTGGATGTCACTTCCAAGTAGAGCGAGGCCAGGGAAGGAATTTTTGTTTAAATGCTTTATACCTAGTGATTTTGGCTTTGTGTGCAAGGGTGAAAAATAAAAATCAAATAGTGTCACTACCGATTTTGATCAATTTTCCAGCCTAATTAAAACTAGATGAGAAACATGTAGTAATGACAAAGAAAAGGTTCTTTTTAAGCACTTAAAACGAAGTGTTTGATTTCGATGAAGACAAGTCAAACAGATTCTTTCCCAAATGCGATTAAATTCTTTTTAAGCACCAAAAATTGAAATGTTTGGATGTGATAGACAACCAACAAAGAAATCCTAAAAAGGAGAAAACACCGTAAAAGAGAAATACCTGTAGATTTAGCTCTCCAAGGTGTGTGGACTTCAAAAAGCACGTTGTTGAGCTCTTCCCCTCGAACAATCCCACGAACAAGCAAAGTGCTCCGCAAGAAGAGGTTAAGCAAACAACAAACAAGATCCGGAAAGATATATCCAGATAATGATGAAACGAAAAATTTCTATTCTAAGGAAATAGAAAAATTTCAAGATAACGATCTCGCATAAAAAGCAAGATTGAAATGATGAAAAGAAATGCTCAAGCAGAACTGATAGAAATCAGTGAAGAAAAAGAACAAAGCTCAAAACTAAAAAGAGATGAACTTACCAATAAGGGACTTTGGTTCAAGTCCCACCGGGCGTGCCAGAATGTAGATCAAGATTTCGCGCTTGTTACCTGTCCAAGTTAATGCACCAAACTAAACACAAAAACCCTGAAAAACTCCAATGAAATTGATACCTGATGAAGATGTAGACGGATAAGGAGGTTGATGTAGATAAGACGGGCGCACACGAGCAATTCGCACAATAGATCCGAGTAACCTGCAAAACACCGATGCTTGACAGAAAAAGATGGCGTTAAAAGATATTTGGGTGGACTGCCCGAGAAGCGGGTCCGGGAAGCGATAAGCTTCCTCGGCGGATGTCAGTCCACGTTTTCAATTAAGTAAAGAAGCATACATGATAAAAGATGTACTTAAAGACTTGATTTTCTGATTATGGTAATGAAACAGAATCTAAACAGCAGACAGACAGCTACAGAAAACAGGAAACTATGAAAATAAAGCTGGATTTGTGTTACCTGTGACCTTTTACCTGTCTGCAGGATGATCGGCGTCGACTGATGTGATCGGCGTCGACTGATGAAGGATCGGCGTCGATTGATGAAGGATCGGCGTCGACTGTGTAAGATCGGCGTCGACTGAAAGTAGACCAGTTGATCAGGGACAGTGCAAGAAGATTCAGGAATTGGGAAGTGATGGACAGATAGTCGACGTCTGCTGGATGTGCCGAAGTCGGTAAGATACTGGAACAGAGTCACCAGAGGATCGATGGATGCGTGTGATGTTGATGTGATAGAAGCAGAGTAACGGTGCTCCTCTCAGGGATTGATTCGGACAGGATCTGCCCTCATTTGATACACTTGATGCTAAAAGATTTCTCTTTCTTACAACCTGTGTCTCTTTCGCGATCTGTCTCTCTCTCTCTCTCTCTGTTCGTGCGTGCGTTCGTCTGTTCGTGTGTTTTTCGGTCCTTAGAACTGAGTTCTGGACTTGTATTTATAATCGGCGCCGCTCCTAGAAAATCGGCGCCGACCGTATAGGTCGGCGCCGATCACGCGGACAGACTCCCGAGATGGCCAAAATGAATGATTTCTAGAAAGATGAGAATTACCCCAAATACGGGGAATATCCCACTTGGGGAAGAGGAAAAATAGGGGTGATACATAGATAGAATAAATTTGGGGTAGATAAGTGATTAGGATACATGGGAAGAGGTGTAATTAAATATTTAATATTTAACTACTCATGGGGTGAATTAAATTTAAGATAGGTGTCTAAATCACAAATCGGATAATATCCCAAGGGGATAGTGGTGACGTAAACGTGCCCCAGGTTACCTAAGCAGGTAAACGAATGTGAGGGACACTAAATTGAGTAACCAATTTTAAGTGTCTACACAGACAAGAATAATGCACGAGGGTTGCGAGACACTTCTTGTTCTTAAGAAACCCGAGTTCTTCAAATAGGCGAAGAACTTCTTTCCCGCCAGATACAACACTATTGGGGAAATTCTAAATTTTTTTTGTTGAAGCGGATCAAAGAATGGATCGGTTTCACCCTCGGCAATTGATCGAGAGAAGATATTTCTGGCCAGCTTGAACCGGAAAATGGATCTACCAAAAATAAGGCAAATACGGAGTCGTCAGACACCAATAGGATAAGCTTAGTCTTATCAATCTGTATTCCCAAAGGAGTCACCAAAAATTGTTGGTTGGATATTTTTTTAGGCCAAATTATGAGGTTCAACCACAATACATGGGATCAAATCCCTCCTCAAATATAGGTGAGGCAGCCTGTTTATTACTAATCTAAAACACAATAGAAATAATATGTACAATATTCACGCTATTCTAACCATTGGGGTTGGGATACAATCCCGAAATCCATATCAACACGAGATGGAGATGTTACAATTTTAGAAATAGAATGGATTAGAAAGGAAACTATTATAGAGAAACAAAGTGGGAATGGAATGAGAGGAATGTATTTTCTTTCAAGCAAACATAGATCAAGAAATACTTATACGAGTTTTAGATAATGGGTGTAATATTTGAAATGATTAAAATAATCAAGAACACTAAACAAATAATAGCTTAAGATCTTGTACGTAAGAACAATCTCTCAAGATAGATGAATCCCACAACACAAAGTTTGCAAAATAACACATGTTTCTATTCCTCAATGATTAAAAGAAAATACAAAGTTTTTCTTCTTCTTCACAATAGCTCTCAATATTCTAAAAATCTTCTTCCCTTTTGGAATGCACAAGCATCCCTTATTTATAATAGAAAGAGTAGAGAGAAGATAGGATAAATCCTAGAAAATAGTCATTTAACAAGAATCCTATTTTGCTTGACTCTCACGTAGGAGAGCAAGTCAAAATTTGCTTCCTATGTGATGAAACAAAAATGAAAAAGACATGTCAATCTCTGGATGGAAATGACATGAAACATTATGCTTATCTTGTTTCAATGTCCTTGTCTTCCTCTAGCGAAGCTTGCTTGTCTCAAAATTCCTGGAAATTTCAGATTGTGCCCTCGCATCTCGCCTTCATCGACCTTTGGAATAGTCGCTCAGGACCTCACAAGTTTCCAGAGTGTCACTTGCGTTATTAGGAATTTTCCTTAATCTCTTATTGAGTTTCTTTAATGATTCCAAAACATTCTCAGTCCTTACGAACTTATCAATGGTTATCAGATTAAAGATGAAATCGTTCATTTTGGATTAATTATTGGATTTTTTTATAGAAATCATCAATGAGTAGAATATTCGAGCTTTCATCCAACACCTTGGCGAAGATCCTGGACAACTCCTCTTCTATGTCATTTGTGGCATCAACCAATTGATCTCTAGATTCCCTCAACTTGCTGCAAGCTTCACCGAGAATATTTATCCTGAATCTAATGGCTTTGGTTAGCTAGAAATGCTTATCCCCATGTGGAATGATTCCTTCTTCAATCAAGATGCGGGACGGAACCTATTTCAGCGCATTGAGAGCCTCAAAAGTTAACTCGAGGTTCCCGACTTCCTTTGAAAATTCATCATCCATTTTGTCACCATCCTTCTTTATCTCCTCCAAGGATTTATAAACCTCCACTGTGTCATCAATGACCTTTCTTCCTTGTAGGAGTAGCCTCTGAATCCATTCGTCAACCATTCTCCCCTTCTCATTGATCTTTTCAATCCTAGGTACCGATGAGAAATTGAACCTGATAGGAGTAGGGGTAGGGGATGACGGTGTTGAATGAGAAGGCTTTGAGAGCTTGAGTAATACCTCCATTAATTGTTCAACTTTCTCCTTTAGCTCATCTCTACTCACCTTCGTTTCCTTTAGCTTCAGTGCAAACACGTCATGGTATCCTGTTGTGCTCCTTCTATTGTTACCTTTCCCAGATCAACCCTTGTGATCTGATAATCAATGACCATTATATCCTCCTTTGTTTTGTTGGCCACGGGAGTGGAAATCTCTACAAACTTATGCCCTGAGGCATCCACTAAAACCCTTGAAACCATTTTGGGTTTCTTGGCATATTTGACAGAGAGACCTTGAGGGAACTGAAGTCGAAGGTTGGTAGAGGAACTACCACCTTCCTCTTCCTTGGGGTTTGATCAACTAACCATTGAGGTACAATGGAAGAATTTTCCCCTATCGGAGGTGTTATGGTTACATCTGCAGGTGGAGGAAGGTTTACTTATGGAGTAGTGATGATGCAAAGTGTGGTGTCTATGGGGATAGACTCAGTGAATGAAGGTGTAGAAGGAGGAGGCATATCTATGGCCATCTTAGGTCCAGCAGAGAGAGGTGAGAGGTTGAAGAAGATGCTGCCATAGCTGATGAAAGTGGAGAAAAAATATGAGGCGAGGAAGATTGGAAGGGAGGAGGTAAGGATTCTGAATTCAAAGCTTGAGAAACAAGAGAGACTTACCTCTGACAAGCAATCAACAAAAGGAGAAATTAGAGGTTGACTAACCTCGTCTTTTGAAGGAATTTTTCCTTGTTCTGGTGGAGGAGGTGAATCTAGTATCTCAACTATTTGTGAAGGAGTGGCAAATGATGCGGCTCCTTGCTTTTCTCCTTTTCTAGACAAACTTAAATTTTATCTGCCTCTTGGTAGGGCTTTTATCCTCTTCCCTCTCTCCCTTGGAGGGTCTCGCCTCTAAAGTGTCTATTTTCAAAAAACTCATTTCCTTATAACTCATTCCCCAAGAAATAAGCCATGCCTTGCACTGCATAAGAGTCTAAGAAGCTCTTTCAGTGATAGAAGATTTTTCAGTAACGGACTACAGTCACCGGGAATCCATGTTGTCTCCATTCGACTGTTCATACATAGTGTCCAAGACACTTTCATTATCCACGGTGCCTTTGGGGATATCAGCTAGATCTAACATCTGAATTTCTTCAAGCGTCAGTCTGTTGTTGTCCTTTCTTCAGATGGAAACTTCATCCCGAAGATCAACCCAGATGTCTTCCACATTGGGCACATGTAGATACAAGGTTCCATATGACTTGAGGACTCCTCGGAAGTCAAATCCCTCCCTGAGCTTCATATGTTTCTTCAATTTTTCCTAAAGCTCATGCACCACGTTCTTGGCCTTAACCACTTTGTAGAGCATGTATACCTTCCAATGGAAATAGGGAAGGAGATGACGACTTTGTGCTTGCTTTGTTGGAATTTGTGAAAATCCAACAATTGTCTGACTAACTCCATAAGGATCAATTTGTCACCTGGGAACCTGGGAAAATGGAAAGGGTTACCATGGAACCTTACCACCCGAAGATAGGTGAACTTCTTGAATTGCAAGAAGATGCAACCCCATTTTGACACTTCGGCCCATGCTTCATCAGAAACCCTTCTTTTCCTCAGATCAAGATTTAACCTGCAAATGTTTTCATAAGAGGAGTCATTCACTCTTCTATATTGATCTTTAGACCCTTTTATTGTCAGCTGAGGGAAGTATCGATATATGTGTTTCATTGCCCAATTTCCCTTCGCATCTAGCCTTGGATAATTTCTCATGGCTGTTGTTGCATAGGTTACATATGACATCATATAAAACTTGTTGGTAGACAAGTCTGTTTTCATTTGGGAGTCTATCTTGTCACTTATTAGGCTACCCCAATCAATCCCTTGGTCATTATTCTTTATGAAGACCATGAACTGGTACATCCACCCTTGGAAATATCTTGACTCTGGGAGTCCAAATAATCGACTCAGTAGGGTGATGATATCACTGATTTTGAGAATGAAATCACTTCTAGGGACCAACTTGGGAAACCTAGAAATGGTTGGCTTAGCCTTGATCAATAACTTCTTGTTTACATGCTTAATGTAGTCTTCCTGATCTCTATCCCAGGCCCTTTGTGTTGATTGAAGGTTTAAATCAACATATTCCTCAAAGTCGGGCAACCTTAGGAGTTGATCAAAGTAACCTCCGTCCAATTTCACTATAGACTCTCCTGCTTGATTTCTTACTAAGTGGGAGGTTGAGTCATAGTTGGAAGCGCATGCCAGGATGAATTCAGGGCATTGAGCTGATATTGGAAATCCTGTACAGTAAGAGGGAGACCGCGGTGGCTATCGTTTTCATCCAAGAATTTTGAGAAGAATCCTCAATTGCTTTCCGAGAAGTCCTCCATATCTATATTGCGAGCTCTGTGTCCCGAATGTCATAATTGCAGCTTATGTAAGAAGAAGACTCCATCTTCTGATACTTATACTTCATCTTTCCTATCCTATCTAACTTATCCTTAGATTGGTTGGGGTCCGACATGAGGAGTCTCGAAGAAGAAATGCCTTGATGATTTCGGAAGAGCAATCGGGCTTGAAAGTTTGTTAGACAATTGCATAGACCCGCCACACTTTGTTCAGCTTTTGAGACTTGCAAAACACCTTAGGAAACCCGACACAATGGAGTGTATGTTAGAAGTTAGGACATGTTGAGCATCGATGAAAACCCGACACACTGCGGAAGTGAGGAAGTGTTGACAAGTGGGAAAACCCGACACACACGACGAAACCTGGAGGATGTCAAGTAGGTAGAAAATCCCAACACACTATGGATCTTGATGGATGTCGAGCACCTAGAAAAACCTGAAACAAGGCAAAAAAATGAGATGTTAAACACCCTGCAAAACCCGAAACAAATATATCGGGTTTCTGACATGTCAGATATGAGAAATTCCCGCCTCATGATCACTTAGGAATTTCAGACTCTTTTGAAAACTACAGGGTACAACCTATGAAAAATAAGTAAATAACCTAGGGGTGAATTTCAAACAAGAACCCATATGGGAAAAGACAAGAATCAAGGAAAATGACCCAAAACCCTAAACCAATAATGGAGGAGGAAATGAAATGGAAACCCCAAACGAACACCTCAGAAATAACCCAAAAGCTTCAAAATAGAAAGAAGAGAAGAGTACCTTCAACAAGCTTGAAAAACGATCAAAGACGGATGGCAAAATCGATCGGGAAGCTCGATCGGGTTTGGAGGTGGAAGAAGCATAAACGGAAATCCAACACAAAGAAAAACGCACACCAACTATTTATAACAACCTAGCATTAATTACACCTCACTTGGCGCGTGTGCCAACTGCCAGACAACTTGATATTAATGACATGTCATCATGCTTGAGTGCGCTGAAAACCCGATACAAAGGATTTGATTCAATTCGGGTTTCGGGTTTCGGGAAACAAACGACATAAAACATGCATTTGGCAAAGCATGTTCCGATGCTTGGAAGTTTCAAAACCCGACACAATGGACTTAGGCAATCGGGTTTCGTTTTGGGAACATGAGACATGTTGCATGTAAGGAACATGTTTTCATGCAATGAAAACCCGAAAACCCAAAATCTCTTTCAAAGGGAATTTTTAAGAGATTTTCCAAAATTTTCCTATGGTTATCTCAATTTTAGCTGAAATCACTAAAACGAGATAACAAAAATGAATCTGGAATTAGATCAATAGATATTGATTTGAATCGCTTAAGAAAAATTATAAATATCACAATACATTGTGTAATTGGCTTGACTTGATTTTCCATCATATAATCAACTACATTTGTTTTTAAGCATAAACAATAAAAAGTTAATATCACTTTTTTAAAAATTTGAAGAAAAGCTGTGTAGATTTTATCTCTATTATTATTGCCAAATAAATAAAAATCTATGAGTTTTTATCAAAGATCCTTATGCAATTATTGTGGTATCGAGCTAGTTTTCTTCTTGTTCTATCATATCTCGCTGTATTTCTTTGCTTTCTGTCTCTAGAGATTTCGTCTATAGCATTTCTGAATCCCGTAAGACGCGCACAGAGAACGCGGACCGTTTTTAGCCCGGGTGAGGCGTGTTGAGGTCATATACGTTCTACATAAGACGCGGTGAAGGACAAAAATTTGTGCCAGACGACATGGATACAGAAGCATGGGTTGCATCGACTTCTGGTCGACAAGACGAAGACTGCGACGATGCATTCGTAAGTCTTTCGGATCTTATTCCTATTAATGATGAAACTAATATTTCTGAGGAAGAAAATCCCCTTCCGGGATGGAAGCTCCCGAAGCTCCCCTATAGTGAAGTATACCAGAAATCCAAGTCGTTTCATTTATTAGCTAGCACTGCTATTAGATCTCGTGAATCTTGCATTCAGGTAAAAATTCTGCAAAGTCTGAATATGATATTCCTTTGATTTCACCACAAGATCTAGCTTATCTAAAAAAGCAGTCCACCTATAAGTTTGTACATATAGGTTGTGTGCAGGTCGGAATAACTCCTTTATTCCGTCAAGGATTAAATGCATCTGTTTTGTGTTGTTTGCTTGATACTCGTCATGAGAGTTTCAAAGACTGTTTGTTAGCTGCCTTACAAACCAGTCTCAGTAATGGACCCATTCATTTTAATGTGTTCCCTAACTATCCCGTATCTATACAGACTGACAATCTGTTAGATCAAGTTTTAAAGTTACATTTGCAAACCACGGATTAAATATGAAACCAGGGTCTTCCCCATTAGCAATTTTTTATAGAATTATTTTTCGTTAACCAATACTGCTCATCCTGCTATAAAGCATGGTCCTTCCCAAGGAAGTAGTGTAGTCATGCATGCTAGTCTTACTGCACAAAAAATTGAGCCTGAAGTAGTAAGTCGATAAAATTCGTGTGCCCCGTGAATGGACTATTTCCACAAAATGTGTTGCTGGAAGCACATCGTCTGTACAGTCAGCCTCCAAAGTCATTGAGGACAAAGGTAAGGCTACCATATCATTTAGAAAGTCTAACTCTGTTAAACCAAGATTATCTGCATCTTCCTCTGCTCAGTCTTTTATGTCTGATAAAGAGAAAAATCTTGAGTCTGACTTTCCTCCTTGTAGCCATCCTACACTTGTACATGATCCAAACACCGACTGTCTGTGGTGTGAACAATGTCAAGTCCTTGTACAGCAAAAATATATTCCTAAAAATGGTCCTAGTATTAGCATGAATTCTTGTTCATCTTCTTCACATTACCAGACTCTGCAAATGGCCAGATCTGTTCTTAACAGAGCCAAGATCTCCATGGATACAAAAGAGGCTTCAACCTCTCAGCCTGAAAATGAGTTTCCCATGGCTAAAGATTTTGAGATCTACACAGAGGATCGGTAGCGGTGCCGCCAATACTGGTACCAGCGACAGTTGGACTCCAAGATCGAGCAATCTGAGTCTGCTAGAATGATGAACTGGAACAACAAAGCTACAAGAGCTATTCAGGATCAAGTCCTGTCTCAAAATGAAAAGCTTAAGAGAATGCAGGATACTCTTAAAGCTATAGAGCTCCACCAGCGTGGAGATATACAGTCTGTTGTCTCTTTGTTGAATAAAAAGATGGATAATTTATCTACTAATGTGCAGTAGCTGACCTCTAACTTGCAGCAAGTTCCAGATCAAGTCAGCAACAATCTGCAAGCCCAGATCCAACAATTTGTTCGTGCTGTATCTGAAGGATCTGAGAAGAAAGTGATTGACGGTATTCAAACAGTCAATGAAAAAGTAAATACTTTGTGTTTTTCTGTTTCAGAGATCGAGCAACATTTTCCTGCTCTCACTACTGCTGTCAGCAAAATAGAAAGTTCTCAATCTGATAAAAGCAGTATCTCTTCCAGCAGCCAAGGACCCAGTCCAGATTGGTCCAAGGCCATTACTTGGGCACAAGTTGCCTCAATGAAGTCACCCTTCAGTCAGCAAAAAGAAGGTGACAAGAAAATCGGCATGGCACGATTGACAGAAGAAGCTACTGAAAGCTTCATGGACACGGCTGAAAGCTCTACACCTCCCATGCAAGGTACAATCAGAACTTTAAATTTCCAGCCCAATTTCTACAAAGTTGAATGTAAGACTGCCGATGAGATCAGAGAAATGATCCATGGCATGATTGGCTGGGCTAACACCCAAGTTCTGCAATTTGGTAAGCATGACAAAGATATTGCCGGTATCATTGCTAACGGTTTTGTTGGCATACTCAAAGAGTGGTGGGATGTTGTTCCTCCCGCATGCAAAACCAAATCATCAATGGTGTTGGTGAAGAAGGCGCCGAAAAAGTTGGTGGTGGAACTGCCAGTTTGACAGCTGCTATAATCGCAGAATTTATTGGCACAGTCGAAGATGAAAAAAGACTGTGTACTCTTGAGTTTCTAAGAGCTCAACTCTGCGACATGTCCAAAGTTAAAGAGTACCAATGCTACATGCAAAAGCTCCTATACAATTCAGGTACTCCATTTAACTCTACAATGAAATTAAGATATGTGGAGTCTTTTCCTTCATATTTCTCCACTGAGTATAAAAAAGCCATGCATAATTATTCTGATGCTGATTTAACCTTTGGAAGGATAAATCAGATTATTACAGAGACTAATCAACGTCTCTGTCTTGAGAAAAAGGCCCGGAAGGAAGCTATTAGAGCTGAAAAAATATTAGGAGTAAAATTTTGTTCTACTCAAATAGAAAATCAATTTGGTTGTCCAGCTCCTAATCCTTCCCGATATAAGAAATATAAGAAGCATTCTTCCCGCTTCAAGAAATCTGTTAAATGCACAGACTGTGCATCCAAGCCTTTCAAGCCCCGTAGAAAATTCTTTAGAAGAAAGAAATATTTTCCCAAGAATAAAAAGATTGAGTGTTTCATATGTAAAGGAAATCACTATAGTCGGGACTGTCCCAAGAAAGGTCACAAGGCCTCTGCAAAGGCCAAAGTAAGTTTTGTTCAGGAGCACTCTCTTGATGAAGATACATATGTGCTTATATCTGATACAGAGAGTTATGAATCAGATGTTGAGTTCTCTGAACTCATTATTGCTACAAATCAAGTCTCTCGCATCTTCCTCTGAAGATGAATTTTCTGATTCTGATCAAGGGTATGACTCATTACCTAGTTTTCATTGTAACATGATTAGGAGTTCATATGAGCATCCTTTTATTGCTCCTAGTTCCATTGTGCTGAAGCAAAAGTTGGATACACTTCAGCAAGAGCTCACAAGGTGCCCCCGCACATGGTCAATCGTCATTACTCTCTGCAGGCACAAATTTATGAATTACAGAATCAGTTGGATGCCAAGATCCAACAAGAAAATCGTGAAGATTCTCAACTTGCTTCTCAAAGGTCTTCTACTCCTACAACTTCTTTTGCTCCATATCAGTTTTCTCTTCCTTCTGGTCGTGGACGAGGACGTTTTCCCAGACAACCAGGTTCTCCAAGTTTTGGCCGAGGACGTGGAACCGGTCCACGAAGTTTTCCATTTCTCTTCCCGAAGAGAATATTACAAATGAAGAAGTTGATTGCGAATATCATCTACCTCCACCCATGTTTCTCATACGTTCACCATTGGCAATCCACGAAAGAAAATGGTGGAGGCAAGCAAGAATATCCCTTCTTGAAAGAGCTATCCGAAAGCTACCGAATAATTTCAGTCATTACTTCAAGAAGAAGAATCAGCAAATAGTGCTGACACTGAAGAAGATGTCGATAGGCTGATCATGGAGAAAGCCTACGACCAATATGATGCAGAACACCAAGCCGAAGTAAGTACTGTAAGAACCTCTTGCAATCCATTTTGTAAAGTTCAGATTTGTATTCCAAATATCAAACCATATACACTAGATGCAATGGTTGACACTGGTGCAGAAATTAGCTTATTAAAAGAAAAAGCTATTCCAAGTGATTGTTGGGTTCCCGACTTTCTACAAGTAAGTTTTGATTCAAAGAAAGTCATTTCTAAATGTTCTGCTTACATTCCTGTTCAGTTAGGGCAAGTCCAAACTATGTTTAAGGTTCATCAATTTGACCTCCTTCATTATGATATGCTTCTTGGGTCAGATAACCTTAACAACCATATGCCCTATACCATCTGTGAAAAAGAGATCCGTTTCCCTCAGGGATCTGTTCCAAGACTTCCTTCTTACCAGTCCATTGTACCCTCTACACCGAAGCCCTGTAAAGCTTCTAATAATGATCGGTCCTCTCAAAATTTCCCCTCTTTTGAAAGTCAAAAAATTGAAAATTTTGAGTTTACACCTTTTTATGATGTTCTAGTAAAGAGAAAATTTGAGGAGTTAGGGAAAATTCACATTTTTGAGTCATTTTAGTGATTTATGGGTCTGTCGGACATTTTTGTCCCATATGTCCCAAGTTCTACTGGACCCTCTATTCCCCGATCGGCCATTTTCCCCGAAATCTGTTAACTTTCGAGTCTGTCGGAACTTTTTGTTCCAAATGTTCTAAGTTCACCCGCGCACTCTATTCCTCGATCACCTGCATCAGCCGCATCGGACCCTTCACATACTTTTGTCTTATTTGTCCCAAAAGTGTCTGTTCATTCCGTCCCCGCTTTACCCGCATCGCCCACTTCGCCGAGATCACGTTTCGTGTCCCAAATGTACCAAAGACCATCCGGGCTAGTTTTTTCTGCTCTTCCCAATGCTCATCTTTTTGAGTCGGTGCATATGAATTTAATGCACATTTATAACCTTCTCTCTCCTAAAATGGCTATTTAATGGGACTACCCTCTACGCATTTTTACACACTTCTTACTTGCTGCCATTAACTCAAATCCTTGCAATCAAGACCTTCTTGCTCATGCTCCCATTCCCCTTGCATTTTTTTATTACAAATTCAAGTTGTGAAGACTATTTCTTTATACGCTATCAACATGAAGATCAAATTTCAGGGTCAGGAACATGTTTCACTGCTTGAATCTTCTGTTCCCGATATCGGGATAGTGAGGTTCATCACCTAGATTTTGGTGATTTCTGGAGCAGGCTAACTGACCCTAATCCTTCTCCCATGGCGCAAATGATCAACGACAGTGGCCTTGCATTTGTTGCAGGTTTCCCGATCTCGATATAGTGTGCTAACACTATGTACTCACCTGCGGAGCTCACTTCAACCCTGACACGAATGAATTATCTAATGTGCATGGGGAACTGATTGCCAAACTAGATGTTGTTGCCATTGCTGCGCTGCTCTACGGATCCCAGAAATTGAAAACTCCGTGGTTATCTCTCAAGCTCAAGCACAGACTCTCTTCGAGCAAGATAGTGATAAATACAAAGCGAGGATAGCAAAGTCATGGTTGAAGAACCCTAAAAAGGGAGCATCTCGACTTTCCAAGGCTCTGTTTAGGGCTGATTTTAACGAAGAGTCATTTGATTTCATCATCTTGTTAGCTCGTGTCATGGGCTTACCCTCCACCAATGAATTTCACTTTTGGATGTGCCCGCTCATCAACATCATCTGCAAAGGTAGCCAAAACATAAATTGGGCAGAAATCATTTGCATGAATTTGACAGAACAATTGTCCAATGTGCAATAGACCAAGAAGTTCTATATGACTTCTTATCTTATGTACACCCTAGCAGCATCTTGGCAATGGTTTGTTTTCACATACGTCGAGGGTTAGAAGGTTGAACCCATTTATGCATACTGCCCTCAGTTCACCCTTGAAACCAGAAACCATAACTTCAAGAGGGTGAATGATGCTTTTACCATGTACATTATGAGGCTCCTAGAAAGTAATCAGCCAGAAGATTTTCTGATGAGGCCATGAACCTGATAGTAAAATATGGAGCTTTCGTCATTCAATTCAAATGGTTTTCATATATCAGGTTAGCCGGTTATGAGAACACACCTCTCAAACTCCCTATGTTTTGTAATGATAAGATGGCTTTGATTGAAGTATGAAGGCAATTGGATAAGTTACATAGAACCTACAGAGACAAGAAAATATTTGGGCTACATTTCCCCATATCCTTGGGTAATTATACATGTAAAACAACTTTGGATGCTCAAAACATAGAAAGGGCCCTTGCTCCCATCACTGTTCACTTCTTCAGGCCCAGGACCTATTTTGATTTGAAGAAGTTCATTGAGCTAAATCTCAGAATCAATTATCATCACAAGTCGAATCTTTGAGGAATAATGGGCGATTGTGCGTATGATTTAAATTAAAGCAAGGTGGCGGCATTATGGCAGATTCCCTCTCCAGCTGATAAAGGAGCTCAATCTATATCAAATTCCTAAAGGGCTTCAAGATGACAATACAGACCTGTTGTCATATGAATATGATACATTGATCAAGCATACTCCCTTGGAGGATCTGGACTGGTTCAAGAGGGAGAAGGATGACTTGGCTGAGATTCTAGCCCTATGTCCTTGTAAGAACCAAGGTATGGTTTGATAAAAGAGTTTGAGAGTTTAAGAAGAATCCAGGAGAATATTCCTCCAAGGATACTTCAACCCCTAGGAAGGGGTCACATACACCTAGCTCGGAGGTACCTACACAAACTCCTCCTCCTTCCTCAAATAAAGAACCTAAATCATCCACCCCTTCTTCATCTACTCAAGTATATCAAAATAAGGTGAAAGAGGTTAAACAGAGCCGATTGAGGAAGATCCCCTATTAAAGCATTCAGAACTACCTTTGGGGCCAGAGAACGTCATTGTTCTCAGTGAAAGTGATGATAGCGAAGTGCCAGTCCCTACAGAAACTTCAGAGGCTACAATAGATAAAGAGAAGGAAGTGCATAACACTGAACCTCCAAGTACCATTGATTCCTCTTGCCCAAGAAGCTCCAGATACTCCACTCACATCTCTACTGGAAGCAACAATAGTAAGTACTTTAAGTGTCATGAGTTCTCTTGCTCTTGGATCTCTTGCTCCTCCTCCTTCTTCCTCCACTTTTGCATGGGTACAACCCTTGGTTGATAGTAGGAAGAGGAAGCCTTCTTCTTGATTGACAGGCCAAATTTTGATGTTGTGGCAGGGGCACTACTTGGGCACTTCTCGCTCTCCCGAAAGAGAGCTAAAACAACTTCAAGGATAGTGACAGATGTCCAAGGCCAGCAATTTCTTGAGGTAGCAAAACCTAAGGTTGATAAGGTAGAACAAGATCTACTAGCCTCTGATCTGGAGCTTTCTAGGATCCCAATGGGAGAATCTACCCCTGAGAGTGAGGTGCATAACCTTCAGGAAACAATAACCCGAGTTATTGAGAGAGTAGAAAAAGGTAAACAGACTATAGAGCAACTAGAGGAACAAGCTCAAATTCTTTCTAGCTTCATCAAGTCATTATTATCCAAGGACAAGGTTTTGGATCCTACTCCACTGACTGCCCTTCCACCACCTATGATTCTTAGTCAAGATGAAGTCCAGAGCATTAAATACATACATAGGTATTCCATCTATGGGAGAGCTATGGAAGCCATGGTGGATGACATGATCATTGCAGGTTTGAATTTCATTATAGAAGCCTTCAAACTCAATGAGAAGGTAACTAATCTACAACAAAAGCTCTCCTCCGCAATTGGGACCATGGATAAAGAACTTAAACTTTGGAGTAGCTGCATAGTGGATCTTCACCTAATGGGATAGGCTGATGAAAATATATTGATGGCCAGCAAAGTTTTTGATGATGCCAAAGACAATTTATCAAGGTCATGGGTTTTCAGCGTGGAATGGAAAATAAAAGTTCTGGAGGAGGCTTTAGGTGAGTTGAGGAACATTTGGCAGAAGGGAGAAGCCTTCAAAACTTGTGTTATATCCACTTTCAAATATATTCACTGTCATCTTCACGATGAAACTTCAGGTGTTCCTTTCTCTCTCTAAGAAATTAAAACTCAGTTTAGGGCATTTGTTAAAGAAAACTTGTTCAAGGAGGAATCAATTACCAAAGAGAAGATAAAGGAGATTTTCTCTCTTCATTTTCTAGTGAAGAGGCTAATAAAGAATATCATGCACACACTGAGTTTGATAAGGAGATGGAGAAATTCCCAGGTACTTTGACTCAAGATACTACCAACACATCGTCACGCACACAAGGCGAGACATAGCGGAAGCATTAAAAAGTTCGAACGATCCTCAAGTCGGTGGGCCCTCCTCAACAATAGGTAGTTGTTTTCCCTTCCAAACTCCTCCCTTCCTTCTTTTTCTCAAATCGGGCTTATTGTAATTAGTTAAGGGTTTTTGTGTCAAGCATTTCCTTAATTAAAATTTTAGTTAAAAGAAGCAGTTAACAAGTGTAACTAATTTGTAAGTTATATAATGGGCTCTCTACGCCCTTCATGGAGGGGTTAGAACTTGGTTTATTTTTGAAAGTGTTAAGGAGTAAAAATCAATCAATACAAAAGATCTTTCTTTCTATGTCTATCTGGTCTTGTTCTTTCATTACTATCTGTTAAATGTTATTGAATCATTTATCTATGTTACTTCAAGAAGCTTTGTATTCCTGTAGATGTAATTTCTAGAACTTTGTGTCTTTGAAATAACATCTTATTGTCTCAAATGCAAATGGTTCTATTCCAAATAATTTAATTCTGCATGCGTAAGGAATTATTTTTTTATCTATATTTCTTGAGAGTTCCTTTCTGCCCCTTCCCACTACTTAATTCCTCTATCATATTGTACTGATGATCTATTCTATTTTAACAATTTCATGATATCCGAGTTCCCCATTAAAATACATTGTACATGTGTAAATAATTTTTGCCTTTAAATAAGGGAACCTCTCCCATTAAAGAGGAGGGACTTTCTATCCCCTGACTGTTGTTCTCAATAAAGTCCTTTTTGACGACCAACACATCTCTTTTTCCATTTTGATAAACACCACTCAATATTTTCATCATTATTCTTCTTCTTCGGCTTGATGATCCTACTTAACCATCCCCATCACATGGTAATCTTAATTAAGAGTTTCTCTTAAGATTAGTTTTCCATATGACCCTTCCACATCGCATCATATTTCCCTCATCTTTTGTCTCCCATCTCTCGTCATAATCATTTGCTCCAACCAACCATTCCACACCTGTACCCAATACAATGTCATCTTTCTCCTTCCATATTGTCACTTCCGGTTTGGTGATCTTACTTAACTCCTCATTCGGCTGACGATCTTACTTAAGGGTCCTTATTAAAGATGCCTGTCATCCTACACTCGCCCACCACTCCACATTCTCACCATCTACATTTTCTCGTTAGTCCCCATCATCACAAACTCTCACCACCTCTTCCATTCTTGCAAATTCCACTTCCTACTTGCCCCCTTTTCATCTCCATCATCCCTCATTGGGTAATCTTACTTAACCATTGCTTCCCATTCATTTTGTGTCTTATTTCTTCATATTTTTCTTGTTCATTATCATCTAATTCATCCTTTCCTTGTCTTCATCTTCGCACACATCGTTACCCCTTCTTTCTTTACTCTTTCCACTCCATCTTCTAGAGTTCTCCCAAATATCTACCCCCATATTTACCCGTCATTGTCATTGATCATCTCCTAACATTATTTCATCATCATCTTCCATTTCCGCACTAATAATTATTGGTGGAATTCTCCTAAAAAGCAATCCTCCATATATCTTCATTCATTCCTTCCTTTGTGCCCTTTGATTATTATCAGGGGACTTCTCTTAACATCCCTCCATTGGCATTCCCATTTTCATTCCTTGTTGAATTTTCCCATCTTATCACCTTGTGTCCCATCCTTCCCTACTGATCACTATTGGTGGATTTCTCCTAACATCCCTTCGTTGGCATTCCCTCTTCTATCTCTTCCTCTTTTTTTCTTTGCCACCTCTCCATCTTCCATTCTTCCTTGCCAATTTATTTACTTTCTTCATCATACACCCTCTCTCTATTTTCTCATCATCAAATTATCCTAATCTTATGCATCTCTCGCATATTTTCCAATTAGTGTCATTCTCCCTCCACTTCCCATTACATTTATGATATTGCTCACTCTTTATCAAATATCTCCCATTTTGGTTTCCTCCCATTTGCATAATTTCCTCCATTTTCCTCCCTCCTTTATACCCCTGGTTTTTTTAATTCCCATGTATCATCTTCTTCCTCATTGTACCTCTCACTTCCTTCCTACTTCCCCATTGATAACCTGACGCTTCAACATTGTCCCATATTTTTTATCATCTCACCATCCACATGCATTTCCATGCGATCAGTTCCATATTCTTTGCATGTATTTCCTCACTATGATATGGTTCCTTCAATTCTCTCCACTTTATCATCTCTTTCATTTTCAATTACCTCTCTCCCTTCATCTGATTCATCCTCTTTCACACCTTTCGTTTTAAATAACTCTCTCCCTTTTTCATAATTTCACCCTTTGCTCTGTCATTTTTTGTCTTCTTCTTTTTTTTCCTTCATCATTTCCTCCTTCCCTTATAATTTGTCTTTGTTATCTTCATCCTCCCCTTTAATTCCTTTTTTCCTCCTCCATTCCATACCCTTGTCTCCCTCAACTTTGACCTTTCTTTCCCTCTTCTCATAATCAACCACTCCTATTGTCCATTCCCTTTTCTCTTTCACATTACATCCTTGAACACATCCTTTGCACCTACCATTCACAATCAATTCCTATGTTTCTTCATTTAGACATCATCACCAATCCATTTCATTACATCTCATTCTCGTCCTTCTCTCTGCAACATTGGCCTCTTCTCTTTTTGAGAACCCTGTCACATCTTTTATCTTCATCAGTCCTCTCGTAGGACATCATCATATCCATTTCTAAGAATCTCTTCCAATCTTTCTTCAACATTTTTTTCTTGGAAGATACGATAACGGCCATCACCTATTTGATCTTGTTCTCTTCCATAAATGTTTGCTTTGTACTTTTTCACAAAAGTAGCTTGACTCCTTTTCCTATTTTTCAAGAAGCGGGAATACTTTCCTTTTTCTTCGCCCCATTATTCATCTACCTTCAAATGCAAACCTTTCTTAAGAAACATGTATTCAACATCCTATTTAACACCCTCTTGGGGCATTTTATCCAATATATTCTTCATATCCACATTCGTGGCCATACTCGTTCCCCCAGGATATTTTATTTCAACATCCATCTTCCATTATGTAATTTTTGTGTCCTATGTTGGGGCACCTTTTCATCCTCGTACTTGCGGATGCATATAACTCACTTTTTTTTCTTCTCGTGCCCTATGTTGGGGCATCATTATCTTCATCCTTGTCCCTTTTACGGATGCATGATTTTTCAAATGATTCCTCTAGACAAAGGATTGTGCATACCTTTCGCATTCAGTTACACATATTTTGATGTCTTCTTGTGACCCATTGGTCATCATGGATTACATCCATATTGCAGTGGTTTTCACCCACTCACTGGTCTGAAGAATGTTATCGCCTGTCTCCGTTGAGACCGCAATTTTCCTCTACCAATGTGATATTGGAGTCACCGCCATATTTTTCATTATTATTGTGATCCTTTTTTTCGGGAATCTTACCTTTGGTCATGTCTTTATCCATTCTCATAAACATATCTTCATCCAATTCCTCTTGTTTTTCTCTCGTGGCTTGCTATCGCAAACCAATAAAAAAAAGGGGTAAATGTAGACACCATTTTTTGTATGAACCCTCTCATTCATCCCGCATTTTTTCTCCTTCATGCAACTTCCTCTCACCTTTCTCTTTCCTAAATTTGAGTAAATTCTATCTATTTACTCACCTTATTTAATAAATTATCAAATGGGCTCCATGTGGACCCATTTGATAATTAAAATTTTGGCATTATCTCCCATATCAATTTATTCAATTCATGGGTAATAATATACCCATCCGACACCCCTTTCTTAATTTCAAAAATGGAATCTATTATCTCACCTACCATGTCAATCATGCTACCCACTCCATCTAATAAGTCAAACCATGGGTCCCGCATGATCACATCACCTCTTTTAACCCGGTTTACCTTACCAAACCCCGGTTACTCGAATAACCCCAATCTAACCTCACCTCTAAGCTATAAATATGGGTTCTTCCCCCTCTTTGAGGAGGATTAAGAACCTAGACAAAGGATGGACTTGAAACTGGACTAGAAACAAAGAAGAAAAACTGATGTATGAAATCTCTTCTTACTGAAATTTTGAGGGAGAAATATTTGTCATTGTTTGTCATCTTGCCATCATGATGCCCATTTCATCTCCATATCAGAGCACAAGCTAAGTTCCCTCGTCATTTCAGTTACTTTTCATTTTGTATTGCATTATTTCTGCAGGATATCTACTATTCATCATTTATTTCTATCTTTCTAAACATGGGGGTTGACATCCTCTAAGGGAGTTAACATCCTCTTGGAATTGAGATTGTCTAGGAAACCCCACATATTGTTATCTAATCTTATATGTTTCAGTTTTATAGATCTATCTTCTTTTATCACATATCCATTTTCTTTACACCCGTATCATTCATCACCATTTCCAAGGTACTAAGCCCTTGCATTTTTGATGTTGTTTTGTGTTTTGGTTTCTCGTACATGAATCTGGATAGGAAGCAGGAAACTCCGATCAACACACAACAACAATTTTTATGAAACAGAACCTCGAATTTGGAATCCCTCCGACAATTAGAGATCTGTGAAGACAACTACTGGAATGCCCCAAAGACAACCTCCCAGACAGCTTAATGCACTTTGGATCAAGCCTTTGAGGGACAGGTTCATTCTGGGCAAAATGTAGAAGTAAGCTTTCAGATATGGTGGAACAATTGGGGACACCAACCTTATTCTTCACTCTAAGTGTTGCAGACACTAAATGGCCAGATCTCCACAATATTATGTCGGGTGAATACCCAACTGATCCTTGAGTCACACAACGTTGGAGAACACTTAACATTTTCTCTAACCCTCATCGAGTATCAACATACCTGCATTGCATATTCACAATATTTCGTGAAGAAATATTGTAGAAGGAACTTGGAGTAGTAGACTTTTGGTACAGATAATCAAATATTCTTATTTCAAAGGTTTCTCCAAACTTAATAGCTAATATTTATGTTCCCTCATCCTACAACTATGGAACACCTACCACTTATTCAAAGTTCTCAAGATTGGAGCTACAATAAGAACCGTAAAGGTGATAAATGGAAAAAATAACCACAAGCAATTGTTTGGGTCCACCCAAGATTTGTGGATATCCTAGCTCAGGATTCAACATCATATGACCCTTTCTGTTGGTCAGAACTCCTTTTATACAAACCTTTCAGAAATATTACGTCTAAATTTGGCTAAACCCCACATGACATCAACGACAATTGGGACATGTTCAAGCACAACTACAGACCGTGGTGTGTTTTACACACTAACGTAGACACATGACCTATTACAGATGTTAGTTATGACTCAGAGGTTGAATGCAATATTCAACACGAACCAATGCAAGAATGGCAAGTCTTCACACAACAATTTACGTAATTATTAGTGTTATAACAATATATATGTGAGAATATATTATAATGTGGTTGAGTAAATTGTTATTAGTGTTATAACAATTTACGTAATTAGTGAGTGGTTGAGAGAATATAGGTATGCATTGTTAGAGTTGTTATGCCTATCTAAAAGCCTATATATATGGCTAATATATTGTGAATGTACATCCGGAACAAATTGAATGATATATTATTATTTCGTGAATTTTATTGTGTAAATCTGGTTAAACACCATTATTTGGTATCAGAGCAGGTGAATCTACTGACAGAAATTAGGCGTTCATTTCATTGTATTTTCTACACTACCAAATATGTATTGAAGATTGAAAAACTTGAGATTAATGCTTTGGAGATCAGTTGGAATGCGTTGTAAGTAAGAGACCATATAGCCTTCCAAGCTCTAATTGTTTCATCAGATCCACGTTTGAACACACATGATCGTCCAGTGAAGAGGTAACCATCTTATTGTAATGCTTCCAATAATTTGCAATGGAGAATATTTAGGTGATTCAATTTGGGTGTATTGTGGGGGCCCATCCTTATTCACACGACTCTTTGATCTTTGACAAGAATTGTTCCTTTTTGTTATTGATATTGCATTCCGATGTAATCTACCCAAGGTGCGCAGCTTAGACCGTGTGCATCATTTAATTAATAGCTCATAGATCTATGTCCGAGAGTTGTTTGCGCTTCCAAACTCGTCGGATAAATTTATAGCAGATCGGTGCTAATTCTAGATATAGATTGTTATGGATCCTATCATCTCCATTGAGCTATGATCTATCATTCTCAAATTTATAGTATTCAAACCTCTCGAATCTTATCTCTCTCGAGATCTCATACTTTTCAAGCGTGCAACCTTTTGAAGGAGCATTCATCGGTGTTGCCAAAATAATAGCATGACCTTGATCATTGTTTTCGCATGCTTTGAATTGTGAATCTTGGTGAAATCATTGTCTCCTTCTTGCATTGTTCATTTGGGTCTAGTTAGTGACATTTTGCATTGATGAATACAAAGAAATGGACATCTCCACCATTTTTCACAACTAAAATTCAACATTGAGCAAAGTCTTTGCAAGGAGCGGTGAACAAAAATCACAAAGAATTAAGAAACCTGCAGACAGTGACCTTTTGTAGTTCAGGCATGAAGAACAACTCCAAATTCAAGTAAAACTCAGTCATGAACAGATTTTAGGTCAGGTAATGAAATCAAATTTTGTTAGTAGCATTGTAGAGGTATTGAAAGCACCTTTCCAACGCATTTTTTGGTTTATAAAACGGAGCTCTAGTTGTGGAATTATCAACAAATCATTCTGTCACTTCAATGAAGTCGTGAGTTTTTGCAGCCATTTGTGTTTGGCTATTTTTTTAATTTTTAGCAAAGACTATAGTTCGAAAAATTTAATTTTACTATAGTTTTTGTTTAATATTTACATTTTAAGGGCAATTATTACGTTTTTTAGCCAAATTAATATTTTTCCGAAACACTTCTTTTTTGGGCCTTTGACATTTTTGGAATCCTCGTTTCCTCCCAGTTCCAACGAGTGGTTACATGATAAATTTTCTTTTCATCCGGAGCAATTTTTAATCGTTGATCCAATTTTAACTCAAATTGGGCATTTTTTACGGGAAATTAAAACCTCAATAACTTTTTCTTGGTACCTCGAAATCGAAAATGCCGTTTTTGCAAAAGTGTTTGTATTTTATCCTCTTTGCATTGATTTAAATTTCGTTGAAAAATAAGATGTTTGAAAAAATACATTACGGACGCATTTTCGGTGTTACCCGACGTCCAGAAAAATAAAGTGTTTCACATTGCGGGAGTGAAGATATAATAAACAATGTGGAAATAATTGAGCTTCATATCCAAATCAGGTTGAGTTAGCAGCATGTTATCGGAGGATGGAGGCAACGAAGGAAGGAGGACAACCAACGTCCTCTCGTCAATCATCAACGATGGGGCCACACAATAGATTTGGTGACAAGTGTGTGTTTTTTTCTCGGCATTTTCAAAGTGTGTTGATTCATTTCAGAGTTCTTGTTTTACAGTTTTGTAGAATAATGGAAATTTCACATTGTGGGGGGGAATAGAACACAATATTCCATTTCCATTATGTGTGAAATATATTCCAGTATGAGCTATTTCCTATATACTTCCCTGATGTACAAGCATAGTGGTGAACAAAAGCACCAGAGTAAGTCAGTTCATGGATCTTGAAAAGGTTTGTGGGAGATCCAGAAAACCACACGAGGTGGACAGTTGATGGGTTCCTGTTCATGTCAAGGTTTGTGGTAAACCTGTTTAAAACCATGGAAGGAGAGAGCCTTTCTTTTGGATCAAGGTCACGAGTCACGAGATGGACATGCCACAGGGTAAGCATACTACAGAGAAGTGTGTGAACGTTTTTTCTACCATGTTCGCACTAAGGGGGGAATGTTAGGAATAATCCTATTAGTGCTCATAGGGGTTTGCATAATATATATGTGAGAATATATTATAATGTGGTTGAGTAAATTGTTATTAGAGTTATAACAATTTATGTAATTAGTGAGTGGTTGAGAGAATATAGGTATGCATTGTTAGAGTTGTTATGCATATCTAAAAGCCTATATATATATATATATATATATATATATATATATATATGTATAAATATTGTGAAAGTACATCCGGAACAAATTGAATGATAGATTATTATTCCATGAATTTTATTGTGTAAAATCTAGTTAAAACCATTATCAATCCATTCATATCACACTCCTTTTTTCCTTGTTATCACCTTGTTATCATCTAATTTCATCTCTTGTTCCATTTTGGTAAACACCACTCAATATTTTCATCATTATTCTTCTTCTTCGGCTTGATGATCCTACTTAACCATCCCCATCACATGGTAATCTTAATTAAGAGTTTATCTTAAGATTAGTTTTCCATATGACCCTTCCACATCCCATCATATTTCCCTCATCTTTTGTCTCCCATCTCTTGTCGTAATCATTTGCTCCAACCAACCATTCCACACCTGTACCCAATACAATGTCATCTTTCTCCTTCCATATTGTCACTGCCGGTTTGGTGATCTTACTTAACTCCTCATCCGGCCTGACAATCTTACTTAAGGGTCCTTATTAAAGATGATCTGTCATCCTACACTCACCCACCACTCCACATTCTCACCATCTACATTTTCTCGTTATTCCCCATCATCACATCCTCTCACCTCCTCTTCCATTCTCGTAAACACCACTTCCTACTTGCCCCTTTTCATCTCCATCATCCCTCATTTGGTAATATTACTTAACCGTTGCTTCCCCATTCATTTCATGTCTTGTTTCTTCATCTTCCTCTCTTGTTCATTATCATCCATGCATCCTCTCCTTGCCTTCATCTTCGCACACATCGTTATCCCTCCTTTCTTTACTCTTTCCACTCCATCTTCTAGAGTTCTCCCACATATCTACCCCCATATTTACCCGTCATTGTCATTGATCATCTCCTAACATTATTTCATCATCATCTTCCATTTCCGCGCTAATAATTATCGGTGGACTTCTCTAAAAAGTAATCCTCCATTATAGCTTCATTCATTCCTTCCTTTGTGCCCTCTGATCATTATCGGGGACTTCTCCTAACATCCCTCCATTGGCATTCCCATTTCCATTCCTCATTTACTTTTCCCCTCTTATCACCTTTTGTCCCATCCTTCCCTACTAATCACTATCGGTGGATTTCTCCTAACATCCCTTCGTTGGCATTCCCTCTTCTATCTCTTCCTCTCTTTTTCTTCGCCACCTCTCCATCTTCCATTCTTCCTTGCCAATTTATTTACTTTCTTCATCATACACCCTCTCTCTATTTTCTCCTCATCAAATTATCCTAATCTTACGCATCTCCGCATATTTTCCAATCGGTGTCATTCCTCCCCTCCAGCTTCCCCTTACATTTATGATATTTCTCACTCTTTATCGAATATCTCCCATTTTGGTTTCCTCCCATTTGCATAATTTCCTCCGTTTTCCTCCCCTCCTTTCTACCCCTATTTTTTTACTTCCCGTGTATCGCCTTCTTTCTCTCATTGTACCTCTCACTTCCTTCTTACTTCCCCATTTATGACCCTGGCACTTCAACATTGTCCCATATTTTTTATCATCTCACCATCCACATGCATTTTCATGCGATCAGTTCCATATTCTTTGCCTTGTATTTCCTCACTATGATCTGGTTTCTTCATTCTCTCCACTTTATCATCTCTTTCATTTTCCATTACCTCTCTCCCTTCATCTCGATTCATCCTCTTTCACACCTTTCATTTTAAATAACTCTCTCCCTTTTTCATAATTTCACCCTCTCTGTCATCATTTTTGTCTTCTCTTTTGTTTTTCCTTCATCATTTCCTCCTTCCCTTATAATCCGTCTTTGTTATCTTCGTCCCTCCCCTTTAATTCATTTTTTCCTCCTCCATTCCATACCCTTGTCTCCCTCAACTTTGACCTTTCTTTCTCTTCTCATTCAACCACTCCTCCTATCCATTCCCTTTTCTCTTTCTCATTACATCCTTCACACATCCTTCGCACCTATCATTCACAATCAATTCCTATGTTTCTTCTTTTATACACCATCGCCAATTCATTTCATTACATCTCGTTCTCATCCTTCTCTCTGTGCATTGACCTCTTCTCTTTTTGAGAACCCCGTCACATCTTTTATCTTCATCGAGTCCTCTCATGGGACACCATCATATCCATTTCTAAGAATCTATTCCCATCTTTTTTTGACATTTTTGTCTTGGAAGATACCATAACGGCCATCACCTATCTAATCTTGTTCTCTTCCATAAATGTTTTCTCTACTTTTTCACAAAATTAGCTTGACTCCTTTTCCTATTTTTCGAAGAAGCGGAATACTTTCCTTTTTCTTCACCCCATTATTCATCTACCTTCAACTGCAAACCTTTCTTAAGAAACATGTATTCAACATCCTATTTAACACCCTCTTGGGGCATTTTATCCAATATATTCTTCATATCCACATTCGTGGCCATACTCGTTCCCCTTGGGATATTTTATTTCAACATCCATCTCCCATTATGTCATTTTTGTGTCCTATGTCGGGCACCTTTTATCCTCATACTTGTGGATGCATATAACTCACTTTTTTCTTCTCATACCTGTGTGTTGGGGCATCATTATCTTCATCCTCATCCCTTTTACGGATGCATGATTTTTCACACGATTCCTCTAGACAAAGGATTGTGCATACCTTTCGCATTCAGTTGCGCATATTTTGATGTCTTCTTATGACCCATTGGTCATCATAGATTACATCCATACTTTGCGTGGTCTTCACCCACTCACCGTCTCAGAATGTTATCACTTGTCTCCGTTGAGACCACAATTTTCCTCTACCGATGTGATATTGGAGTCACCACCATATTTTTCATTGTTATTGTGATCCTTTTTTTCCTGGGGCATCTTTCCTTTGGTCATGTCTTTATCCATTCTCAGACACATATCTTCATCCAATTCTTTTTGTTTTTGTCTCGTGGCTTTCTATCACAAACCACTCAACAAAAAGGGGCAAATGTAGACACCATTTTTGGTGTGACCCCTCTCGTTCATCCCACATTCGTTCTCCTTCATGCAACTTCCCCTCTCACCTTTCTCTTTCCTAAATTTGAGTAAATTCCATCTATTTACTCACCTTATTTAATTAATTATCAAATGGGCTCCATGTGGACCCATTTGATAATTAAAATTTTGCATTATCTCCCATATCAATTTATTCAATTCATGGGTAATAATATACCCATCCGACACCCCTTTCTTAATTTCAAAAATGGAATCTATTATCTCACCTACCATGTCAATCATGCTTGCCCACTCCATCTAATAAGTCAAACCATGGGCCCCACGTGATCACATCACCTCTTTTAACCCGGGTTACCTTACCCAACCCCGGCTACTCATTAACCCCAATCTAACCTCGCCTCTAAGCTATAAATATGGGTTCTTCCCCCTCTTTGAGGAGGATTAAGAACCTAGACAGGAGGATGGACCTAAAAATCTGGACTAGAAAAAAAAGAAGAATCGATGTATGAAATCTCTTCTTACTTGAAATTTTGAGGGAGAAATATTTGTCATTGTTTGTCATCTTGCCATCATGATGCCCATTTCATCTCCATATCAGAGCACAAGCTAAGTTCCCTCGTCATTTCAGTTACTTGTCATTTTTATTGCATTATTTCTATAGGATATCTACTGTTCATCATTTATTGCTATCTTTCTAAACACGGGGGTTGACATCCTCTAAGGAGTTAACATTCTCTTGAACCGGGATATTGTCTGGAAACCCCACATATTGTTATCTAATCTTATTTGTTTCAGTTTTATAGATCTATCTTCTTTTATCACATATCCATTTTCTTTATGCCCATATCGTTCATCACCATTTCCAAGGTACTAAGCCCTTGCATTTTTATGTTGTTTTGTGTGTTTTGGTTTCTCGTACACTAATCTAAAGAAGCGTAGGAAACTCCGATCAACACACAACAACAATTTTTATGAAACAAAACCTCAAATCTGGAATCCCTCCTACAATTAGAGATCTGTGAAGACAACTAGTGGAATGCCCCAAAGACAACCTCCTGACAACTTAATGCACTTTGGATCGAGCCTTCGAGGACACATTCGTTCATTCTAAAAAATGTAGAAGCGAGCTTTCGATATGGTGGAACAATTGGGGACACCAACCTTATTCTTCACTCTAAGTGTTGCAGACACTAAATGGCTAGATCTCCACAATATTATGTGGGGTGAATACCCAGCTGATCCTTGAGTCACACAATGTTGGAGAACACTTAACATTTTCTCTAACCCTCATCGAGTATCAACATACCTGCATTACATATTCATAATATTTCGCGAAGAAATATTGCAGAAGGAACTTAGAGCAGTAGACTTTTGGTATAGGTAATCAAATCTACTTATGTCAAAGGTTTTTCCAAACTACATAGCTAATATTTATGTTCCCTCATCCTACAACCATGGAACACCTACCACTTATTCAAAGTTCTCAGATTGAGCTACAACAAGAACCGTAAAGGTGATAAATGGAAAAAGCAACCGACACAAGCAATTGTTTGGGTCCACCCGAGATTTGTGGATATCCCAGCTTAGGATTCAACGTCATATGACCTTTTTGTTGGTCAGAACTCCTTTTATACAAACCTTTCAAAAATATTGCGTCTAAATTTGGCTCAACCCCACATGACATCAACGACACTTGGGACATGTTCAAGCACAACTACAGACCGTGGCATGTTTTACACACTACCGATAGACACATGACCTATTACAGATGTTAGTTCTGACTCAGAGGTCGAATGCAATATTCAACATGAACCAATGCAAGAATGGCAAGTCTTCACACAACTTCATCCAGAAACAACATGGGTCTTGAAAGTCGTTATATGTTAGGAAAACGAGACTTCGATGTACATAATAATTGGAGCATACATGACGTTACACAAGATTTGAAACTAACTGGTTCATCATTCATCGAGAGAGAAAAGGCAGACACAATTAACAATAGCATGCAGGTCACACCACCATCTACAACACTTCCTTTGTCTTCAAAAAACAACTAGCTCTTGATACCATACTACACCATTCAAAAAACAAAACCCATCTACCTCCACTAAGATTGATAATTCAAGGAACGAAAGGCACAGGAAAATCATTTCTGATAAATAAAATCTAGAATACATTCACAACACCAAGTACATCTCCCTCACCTCTACTTGTGCTTTCACCCCTATAGTGTTTTTCATTAACATTTCCACATCCACAATCCATGTGGGAACAAATCTGCGTATTCAAATCAAAGAACTAAAACCCCTTGAAGGTAGTGCATTATCGTCATTTCAAGAGTCAACTTTGAAACGTATAGAATATGTTCTTATTGATGAAATGAGTTTCATCGGACCAAAGTTACTAATCAATCAAAAACCTTCGATAAAGGCTAAGCTGAAGCTTTCCCACACTCTCAAAGAACATCCACAATTTGGGAACAAATCGGTCATCCTCCTCGATGACCTCGGCCAATTACCACCGGTTTTGGGTAGTCCTCTTTATGCAAGTAATTCCTAAGGAAAAAACCCTTTTCGAAGGGATTTCATTCTTCCATTACATTGCAAAACATATTTTGGAAAAGGTAACAACCAATGCACAAGTTTCATCCCAATTTTCTTGCTCCACATGTGAGATTCAACCCCTCTAATTGAGGATTGGGAACTCGTAATGTCTCGCATGTAGACACACACCTAAATCACAGCAAACTAGCTCAAATGTCCACTAAAGGCTACCATTCATGATATAAAAAATGGTGCAAATGTATACATGTCTCATTATGTGCACGTAGATCTACATTTATTTGATGTTGTGAAATATAATATGAACTTTAAACATGAATTTGTAACATAATTAAATGTACACATACAACATTTCAATGTAATGTTTCAACTAAATTCCTACACTACAACTATCAATCACACATTATCATTATCAATCTTATAAATGTTTTTCCAACAAAACACCAACCGAACAACCGATGCACAACTAACACAATAAACCCAAATTAAATACATACAACATCAACTATAAAATAACTTAACTATAAAAACGGTATCAAATGTATTCATGTACGAATTTTTAACAAGTTTGAAATGTAGAAACAACCTTAAAATTAAGTGGCCCATCTATATTTCTACACTTACAAAAACAATCACACCCCTTATCAACATCAACTACAAAAGTAAAAATTATACCTCTAAAACAAATAACATATACCGTTCGACGTTCACATTGCATGAAACACATGTGATTGCTAGTTATAACACTATTCAATATGTATTTATGGGCTGAGCGGTATTTATGTACATAATTTATATATAAATCTAAGGTTTTAAACAAATAAAGTCGTATTGGAAATATTATAAAATCGCAAGTATCTTACGGCTTTGAAATGGAAACTACCATCAAATTCAAGGTTTTCGTTTTTTTAAAAGGTTAAAAAGGGTGGTTATTTCAATATTTCTGAAGGACGTTATGGACAGGATTAACTAGGAAAATGAATCTTGATTGAGATCAACTACTACTTTAAAAATTCACCTGTTATCTTTTTTCTTATAACTGCTTTCTTTTCACATTGCATGAAACTGTGATATTGCTAGTTATAACACTATTCAATATGTAATGGATAAATGACTTTTTGTGACAGAAAATAAATCTAAGGTTTTAAACAAATAAAGCGCAAGAAATAAATAAGTATCAATGATTCCAATGGAAATTGTCTGGTGAGTGCGAGTCTTCATTTTCCTTGGTCTTAACGTACCATCTTCATTTTTCTATCTTTTACAGTCTTTAATTTTCTGAAAGAAACGTTCATTGCAATTGAGTGGTGAGTAACGACTGTTGATTTTTACTATCTTGATCTACTTTCTTATGCTTTCTCTTTCGAAGGTCTTCAATTTATTAACTGGATATTGACTTGCTTTGGCGTTAGTGGCGGGAAAGAGCATAAATCAAAGTTTCTACAGATTCCAATGGAAATTGTCTTACAGTCTTTAATTTTCTGAAAGAAACGTTCATTGCAATTGAGTGGTGAGTAACGACTGTTGATTTTTCTGTCATATCTTGACTTTAATTTTCTGTCTTTCCTATGTTCAAATAAGGCCACATTCCACACACAACAATAATAGTCTTCTTCCTTGAAAAGTATTTACCAAGCACGAGAAAGAAAAGTCCATTGATTGCAATGGAAATTGAGTAGTGAGTACTAACGTCTTATTTTTGATGGTGTAAAATCAAAAATACAATCAAGTTGACTCCAGTCAAGTCAATTATAGAATGCTTTGCGTTATTCACACCAAGTCAGAGCAATTACAGACTATTTATTATTAGGTAATACATTATCTGACGGGTATTATTATTGTGCAGTTTAGATTGTATCAAAAGAAAAATAGTTACCATGTACAACAAAGAAAAGTCTATTGATTGCAAAGGAAATTGAGCGGCGAGTTCTAACGATTATTTATTATGATGGTAGAAAATACATAGAAACGAGAGAGAATAAAACACATTGTGTTATTTTCAATCTTCGATTTTAAGTCAGTGGTTGGGGTGACAAATCCGACAGTCTTCTGCCTTCTCTGTTTTCCATGGTTGCGACTGCAACCTAATTTTTTCAGCTTCTTGTTTTGCTCAACTTTTTGGATTGATTATTACACTTTTATATGGGTTTTTTGTAAACTTTCATTTTTTAAGGCCTATGCAATATGCTATGTATTTTAGGATGTGACTTTTTCTACCCAATTTGTATACTATTAATGTTGTATATTTCTTGTTTATATATATATATATATATATATTTTCAATCAAAAAAGTCAATTACAAAATGCATATTTCTTTCTTTGTTGTCAATACATTATTAGTGAATGATACATTGCCAACAAAATCCACAAACTTTTATTCAAAAGTTTTCTTAATACTAATGTTTTTAAAAACTTTACTATATTTTTTTTTCCTATTTGCACTTAAAATTATAATAAAAAATCACTAATATTAACACTTAAACGTACATGTGAATGGTTGATATAGAGAAATATTTATAAGTCATTGACCTAATCTTGCACCATATTTGTTATAAGGAATTTTATACAAGTCAATAGATTTATAAATTGTGTTCTCTATCGGTTATTGAAATGCACCTTTAGGTATTGATTCTAGTTAATTCTCTTATATACAAATTTATGAATAAAATACTTTATAATATTATATACAACATTGCACCATTTAACTTCTTCACTGAACATATGTAATTCCCCTTTTGTTTCTACCTTGTCTTTCTAAACACCTTGATTTGGTGTTTTATGAATGAAATTGCTCATATAAGTTAATTGAAAAGAGACCAAATCCCACATGAAAAAATACATGTTTATGCCAAGTAAGTCTTAATATTCATTTGAGAGAGTGTTAGGTCTCCCCTAGTACCCATCTTGTCTTGTGATGTGTCTTTGAAGTTCGAGTTAATGATCAAATTGAATTACGTATAACTAAAATAATAAACATTATTACTATTTAGCATTCATGAATGTGTTACACATGTCAAGTCTAAGGTCAGCTGCGAGTCTTGTTATGCCTTGCAGACCTGTGAACCACGTTTAGATAATGATAGCAATATATTAAACAAATTAAGATATTAAATAAATAAATTTAAGAAATTAGGCTTGATGGAAAGTAGATTTCTTGTAGACATCTAAAATGTCGACATAATTAATTCCGATTAATTTGTCCCATAAATATCTTAACATCTTCATTATCTAATTAATCTCTTTCCTATAAAATACCACATATACCCTTTATCCTAATTAAATCATTTATCTAATATTTCATCATTTCATCTTTAACCCCTTTAATTCATTATTATATCACATTATCCATCTTAATCCTTATTATCATTTTCTTGGAATTTAATATTCCTACACCCACCTACCCACCTACTTTGTCGGAGGAATGTGACGAAGATCTGGAGGGAATCCATGAGCATCAAAATGTTGCACTCAACCACAAAATGATGTAGCTTCAAGATCGAAGCAAGAAATCACCCATGAAAGAAATGTGCATGCATTAAGGGAAAAATGGCTCTAATCCCATATTCCATTGTATTTCTCAAGATGAAAGGGTGCACATAAAGTAGTGGGGTGTGTAACTCCCCCACAAATGTAGCCGTCAAGAGGTGGGAGTTACATTCTCGGAATAGCCAGTCAAATGTAACTCATATGACGCTCTATGATGCGTGTAAGGCCATAATGACTCCCTAAGACACATAAGTATGGTGAATAACCTATGTGGAGGAATCTCATGTACTTAAAATATATGCATGGTAAATATCCTACACTAACACACCCCCTAAAGCATAGCTTAAGTGGACACATAGATGAAAACAAGGAGAAGTGGGTCCCAAAAATAAGCCTGATGAAGTACCCATGTACAATAAACTCTCCAAAAGTAGATTAAAAGGAGAAAAAGCAGTGGGAAAACTCCCCCCCAAAGGAGAGACAAGTCCACTCTCTAATCTAAGAAAGATGTCAAAGATGGGTTCTGACCACAGACGAGCCTGTTAAGGTACCCATGTACAAAGAGGCAATTTCTCGGAAAGAAGAAGAAGAGAGAAAAAGAGGGAGACGAGAGGAATGCAAAAGATGGCATCGACGGATCTGAACTCTGCAGCTTTAGGAGGTCTCCCAAAATAATGTCGATCACGAGATCCTCTACCTCTAGATTGAAGAAAAGCCACCCACACCGAACTATGTGCCTACCCTTAGGAAGGACATAAATGATGTGTTGGAATTCCTCCCACTCTGTGAAGGAAACTAAAGGCAACAACACAAAGAGCTTTGAGTCTGGTCCATGAAAGTGTGACATAGGTCTAGCAAGAGAGCGCTAAGGAACCGAAGATAATCCCACGTGTGTAGAACTATTAGAGTGAAGAAGGGGAACACCTGTAGAAAGGATGTCCAACTGATGTGAAGGAAAAAAAAATGCCCCACAATAGAAAATGGATCCTCAAGCAAGGGTGGATCAATTAAGGTCTCCAGAAAAGTGGAAGTGGTAAGAGTCCCAAAAGGGGCACTCCCAACAAGGAAGATGATGAACTCCTCTGAAATACTTGTAGATGGATAACGAACCTATAGTACATCAAAAGTGTACTCTACGAAAAGATGACTAAGGTCAAGCAGATACTTGTCCCAATAGGGGGCTCAACAAACAAAAGAGCGATGTCAAATAAGTATGAGTCATCCAATGAAGGTAGAGGAATGAAAGGGGACTCACACATTGAAGGTGGAAAAGAGGCAGTTGTGATGATTGTATGAGATTGAATAGGAGACTTCTCAATAACTGATGAGATGTGGGATGTGTCAACACTCTCTGGAATAGTGAGAGAAGGAGGAGAAGAGTCCTTTGTAATACTCTCGGCATCAGAACTAGGTGCACAATCCTCGTCATCAGAAGTAGAACCAAGTGAGTATGTGTTAGTGGAACTGTCATCACACGAAGAAATATAGGAGACAACTGAATCAACATCAACAAAAATGGTGGCAAGTATGTGAAGGGTCTCCATAGAGGGACTGAAGGATGCTCCAGACATGATGGGGTGGATCTGAGTCTACCACTTGAAACCAGAGAGATCTAGAGATATGTATCATCATGTGACCAAAAACATGGTCGCAAGTGTCAAGAAAGTCCTCCAGATGAAGATGATCAGTGGGTGTAGGAACTGGCCCAAGTAAGAATGGTGAAAGAGCCTCATAGGCAAAGTAGCATTCCATGGAAGCACACTAAGATGAATAATTCTCTCTCCCAGTAAGAAGTGGCGGAGGTGTAAGGTGATCCTACAATGCTCAAGTCTAGAAAGAGAACCCTCCATGATGTGGAATCAAAAGTGAAAGGTGCACAAATTCAAGATGTTAGACTCGACTGATAATGTGTTTGTGTGCAATACAAAACCCAAGAGTACTAGTGACCCCCTAGAATGTGGCACTTTATAAAGTAGTTCGTTTACAAAATTGACAATGTCATCACATAATGTCTGATAAATCATGCAACTTTGACTGAATAAGCGCTCAAAAATGAGTAGTGACTCAAAGTTATAGAAGAAATACGATTCCCGTAACTGATGGAAAATACGAGTAAACTTTGCAAACTGATTAACAAAGTGCCCGAAATGGGTGCAAAGGGTGTCGTGTGGGTACTCATTTGAAATGACATAAAATTTTAGATATGGTTTGTTTTTCTTGCGAGGTGGGATTAGCCTCCTGCCAACCTTAGACCTCGCCCTCCGTCTTCGACACATGAATGAAGAACATTAAATACAAGCAAAATAGGAGCCCAAAAATATTACAATGCCAAGATAAGAATGTTTTTTCCTCAAAAATTAAAAAAGGATTGTTTTAACCTTGTAAAAAAATTCTAAAAGGGAATGGATGGGGTGCCACACTGTCAAGCCATGTGGTGGAAGTGGTGCAAAACTGTCCATGCCCTGGGTTGCTCTTGTCCCAGTCACACTTTTTGAAGTAGCGAGCAATAAATACATGTATAAAATGTAATAGAATGTGTACATGAAGTAGAATATAATCCCTCCCCCTTTGAAGTGTGATGCAAATATCCTAGTCGTGTGCTTCGTGATGGAGCTATGTGGATGCAAACGATCTCTAATGTAATAGATGGATGCAACTCTAGATGGATTATAGTAGTGGATAGTGTTTGGTCCCTCATTATGGTCTCATAACTTTATATGTATAGGGTTCTATTGATCTAATTTCATAATTAACCCCAAAATGGTCGACCACCAAAAAGATAAGAAGCTAAACCAACTAAAAACACATAATTTACCCATTCAATGTACATCCTCACCTAAATTCCAATCCAAAGAATCCAATATTCCAACCAAATTTGATTTATCTAATTCACCCATCCAATCTATATCAATACCTAAAACCAAGCCAAAACGTCATAAGAGTTATCTTCCTCATAATACTTCGATTGGGTCCTACGCAGAAATTTTTTGACATTTAGTTCGAATATCTACCATCACACTTCCTCCCATTAAATATTTCAATCCCTATGGTCCAAATCCATCATGGTTCAATCCTAATTGCAGTTGCACTTATCATCATACCATGGGCCATGACATTGAACATTGTAAGCCCTTTCGTACAATCATCCACAACCTTATTGAGAAAGATGATTTCCTCATTCAGGAGAAATATCCTTCTCCATCTACATTTAATCCAATTTTTATCCCATCCATCGGGTTTCCCATGATTCCTTCATCCACATCATCCCTTAACATCCCTCTTACACATGACATTCCTCTTAAGGAAGGTCCTTCATTGTTCATCAATAATACTTATCTCTCCAAGCACACTTGTGGTCTAACCATTTATCCCATCCAAATCTAAAATAATCTCACCTAAACTCTTTTGACATCATTTAAATCCTCCACATTTAATTCATTGGGAATCAACCTTCCCTCGCCCTTTAGCATATCATCTGTATAACTCCCTTGACACTAGGGGACTTTGTTCCTTGACATTCTTTTATTTGCCTCATCAAAATTCATCCAATCTCAACTAATTATGTCCAAATCTTCATCTCATTCTAAGTCCACCATTGTGGCCATATTTGTGTCTCTTTTGGGGCACCATCTATTTCATTAAGTCCACTTTTGTGGCCATTTTTGTCCTTCCATTGAGGGACCATATTTCCATTTTCATTAAAGTCCACCATTGTGGCCATATTTGTGTCTCTCTTGGGGAACCATTTATTTTCATCAAAATCCACCGTTGTGGTCATATTTTTGCTTCCTTAAGAACATAGTTTTATTTCTCACTTGTCTGTCATATTTAATCCTTTGCAAGCTCTCATCTTGTCACAACTTTAATGTCTTCTCTCCCTTATTGGTAAACCAGAGATAGAACCTCTTAATGCATTGTACTTGCAACCCGTCTATTGTTAGCATATCTATCAATGAGCACTTAGTCATATCTTTAGATCATTCATCCATCATTAGCCCCTTCCATCTTTCATTGTAATGAGTTGGAAGTATGTGGTCTACCATCACTGCCAGTCACGACCTTAAATATGGGCACCACGGCCCTATCCATAGCATTTTCTTATGGATAATTTCTCCCATGTGGTGAGAACTCCACGATCATTACATCTGTCACCCTCTCATTCTCATATTTTAGTCATGTAAAGGGTCCAGGGGTGTCTCTTGTACATTCATTATCCCCTCTTCAGTAGTCTACTTAGCTATCCATAGCTCTCACCCATGTAAAAATAAATTTCATGTATGTAAAAAGTAAAAACAAAGTTATCAAAGAAACAAAATGATCCCTCGAAGGGCAATTGTTTAAAAAGGAAAATAAAAGAAAAGCATACAAGTCAAAATCAAAGAAAAATAATAAGAAATAGACCGATCCCTCGAAGTACGGCTATCACACATATTATATTGCCATCCATATTATGTATAAAGTAGACCATACCCTCGAAGGATGACTACTCTGTTATTATGGCATTTGGAAGGTCTCCTGCATTGATCAACCTTCCTTTCATCAACATTCCTAGAAAGCTTCCCGCATTGATTAGCTTTCCTCTATTATGTTCTTCCCCTTTCCCAGAGCTGGGGCATAGTTATAGGAACAACCACTTATGGAGATCCCTCTTCCCGTACAAGTTACATCTCCGATCCCTTTGTCGTGTCAACATTAGCTTTATGAGCATATTTCATCCATATTTCCCTCATGATCTTTTGCTATAAATAACTATCGTTTGTTATGTGTTAACACCTGCTATTGGCCGCAGGTGCAATGGCTTGAGTGGTAACCTTTCTTGTTTATCTCCAATCTGTTCGAAGCATGGTTTCCCTGTATTTCCTTGTTACGACTATGTTTCATTCATCTCACCAAGATCATATTTTATCAAAATCACATCGAATCTCACACTATGAATTCTATATCTATCCATAATATCCATGAACGCTCTCACAAATACACTCTTCAGTTTGCAAATTCTACTTGATCTCCGTTGCAGTTTGTGAATCCTACTTGAGAATCCTTCTCAAGGAGAGTTCGTTATCTTGCAACTTCTTATCCCCCCATCATCCTTTTCACCTTTTTGTCCCCTTTCACCACTTTGTGTGTCTTCCTTTCATTTCCTCTCATATTTTTGCTTTGCCTCTACCACATCATATTCTGGTATCATCACTCCCACCACGTGGGCATCCCAATTAAGGATTTCCCTTACATTCTCCATCTACACTGCATATATCCCTCAATTGTTAGGAATAATCCTATTAGTGCTCATAGGGGTTTGCATAATATATATGTGAGAATATATTATAATGTGGTTGAGTAAATTGTTATTAGTGTTATAACAATTTACGTAATTAGTGAGTGGTTGAGAGAATATAGGTATGCATTGTTAGAGTTGTTATGCCTATCTAAAAGCCTATATATATGGCTAATATATTGTGAATGTACATCCGAACAAATTGAATGATATATTATTATTTCGTGAATTTTATTGTGTAAATCTGGTTAAACACCATTATTTGGTATCAGAGCAGGTGAATCTATTGACAGAAATTAGGCGTTCATTTCATTGTATTTTCTACACTGCCAAATATGTATTGAAGATTGAAAAACTAGAGATTAATGCTTTGGAGATCTGTTGGAATGTGTTGTAAGTAAGAGACCGTATAGCCTTCCAAGCTCTACTTGTTTCATCAGATCCACGTTTGAACATACATGATCAGGTCTGTGAAGAGGTAACCATCTTATTGTAATGCTTCCAATAATTTGCAATGGAGAATATTTAGGTGATTCAATTTGGGTGTATTGTGGGGGCCCATCCTTATTCACACGACTCTTTTATCTTTGACAAGAATTGTTCCTTTTTGTTATTGATATTGCATTCCGATGTAATCTACCCAAGGCGCAGTTTAGACCATGTGCATCATTTAATTAATAGCTCATAGATCTATGTCTGAGAGTTGTTTGCGCTTCCAAACTGTCAGATAACTTTATAGCAGATCGGTGCTAATTCTAGATATAGATTGTTATGGATCCTGTCATCTCCATCGAGCTATGATCTATCATTCTCAAATTTACAGTATTCAAACCTCTGAATGTTCTCTCTGTCAGATCTCATACTTTTCAAGCATGCAACCTTCTGAAGGAGCATTCAATCAGTGTTTGCCAAAATAATAGCATGACCTTGATCATTGTTTTCACATGCTGCATTGTGAATCTTGGTGAAATCATTGTCTCCTTCTTGCATTGTTCATTTGGGTCTAGTTAGTGACATTTTGCATTGATGAATACAAAGAACTGGACGTCTCCACCATTTTTCACGGATAAAATTCAACATTGAGCAAAGTCTTTGCAAGGAGCGGTGAACAGAAATCACAAAGAATTAAGAAACCTGCAGACAGTGACCTTTTGTAGTTCAGGCATGAAGAACAACTCCAAATTCAAGTAAAACTCAGTCATGAACAGATTTTAGGTCAGGTAATGAAATCAAATTTTGTTAGTAGCATTGTAGAGGTATTGAAAGCACCTTTCCAACGTATTTTTCAGTTTATAAAACGGAGCTCTAGTTGTGGAATTATCAACAAATCATTCTGTCACTTCAATGAAGTTGTGAGTTTTTGCAGCCATTTGTGTTTGGCTATTTTTTTAATTTTTAGCAAAGAGTATAGTTCGAAAAATTTAATTTTACTATAGTTTTTGTTTAATATTTACATTTTAAGGGCAATTATTATGTTTTTTAGCCAAATTAATATTTTTCGAAACACTTCTTTTTTGGGCCTTTGACATTTTTGGAATCCTCGTTTCCTCCCAGTTCCAACGAGTGGTCACATGATAAATTTTCTTTTCATCTGGAGCAATTTTTTAATCGTTGATCCAATTTTAACTCAAATTGGGCCTTTTTACGGGAAATTAAAACCTCAATAACTTTTGCTTGGTACCTCGAAATCGAGTGCCATTTTTGGCAAAAGTGTTTGTATTTTATCCTCTTTGCATTGATTTAAATTTCGTTGAAAAATATGATGTTTGAAAAAATACATTACGGACGCATTTTCGGTGTTACCCGACGTCCAGAAAAATAAAGTGTTTCACATTGCGGGAGTGAAGATATAATAAACAATGTGGAAATAATTGAGCTTCATATCCAAATCAGGTTGAGTTAGCAGCATGTTATCGGAGGATGGAGGAAATGAAGGAAGGAGGACAACCAACGTCCTGTCGTCAATCATCAACGACGAGGCTGCACAATAGATTTGGTGACAAGTGTGTGTTTTTTTTCTCGGCATTTTCAGTGTGTTGATTCATTTCAGAGTTCCTGTTTTACAGTTTTGTAGAATAATGGAAATTTCACATTTTGGGGGGGAATAGAACACAATATTCCATTTCCATTCTGTGTGAAATATATTCCAGTATGAGCTATTTCCTATATACTTCCCTGATGTACAAGCATAGTGGCGAACAAAAGCACCAGAGTAATTCAAGTCATGGATCTTAAAAAGTTTTGTGGGAGATCCAAAAAACCACACGAGGTGGACAGTTGATGGGTTCCTGTTCATGTCAAGGTTTGTAGTAAACTTGTTTAAAACCATGGAAGGAGAGAGCCTTTCTTTTGGATCAAGGTCACGAGTCACGAGATGGACATGCCACAGGGGTAAGCATACTACAGAGAAGTGTGTGAATGTTTTTTCTACCATGTTCGCACTAAGGGGGGGAATGTTAGGAATAATCCTATTAGTGCTCATAGGGGTTTGCATAATATATATGTGAGAATATATTATGATAATGTGGTTGAGTAAATTGTTATTAGAGTTATAACAATTTATGTAATTAGTGAGTGGTTGAGAGAATATAGGTATGCATTGTTAGAGTTGTTATGCATATCTAAAAGCCTATATATATATATATCGCTAATATATTGTGAAAGTACATCCGGAACAAATTGAATGATAGATTATTATTCCATGAATTTTATTGTGTAAATCTAGTTAAAACCATTATCAATCCATTCATATCACACTCCTTTTTTTCCTTGTTATCATCTAATTTCATCTCTTGTTCCATTTTGGTAAACACCACTCAATATTTTCATCATTATTCTTCTTCTTCGGCTTGATGATCCTACTTAACCATCCCCATCACATGGTAATCTTAATTAAGAGTTTATCTTAAGATTAGTTTTCCATATGACCCTTCCACATCCCATCATATTTCCCTCATCTTTTGTCTCCCATCTCTTGTCGTAATCATTTGCTCCAACCAACCATTCCACACCTGTACCCAATACAATGTCATCTTTCTCCTTCCATATTGTCACTGCCAGTTTGGTGATCTTACTTAACTCCTCATCCGGCCTGACGATCTTACTTAAGGGTCCTTATTAAAGATGACCTATCATCCTACACTCGCCCACCACTCCACATTCTCACCATCTACATTTTCTCGTTAGTCCCCATCATCACATCCTCTCACCTCCTCTTCCATTCTCGCAAACGCCACTTCCTACTTGCCCCTTTTCATCTCCATCATCCCTCATTGGGTAATCTTACTTAACCGTTGCTTCCCCATTCATTTCGTGTCTTATTTCTTCATCTTCCTCTCGTTCATTATCATCCAATGCATCCTCTCCTTGCCTTCATCTTCGCACACATCGTTATCCCTTCTTTCTTTACTCTTTCCACTCCATCTTCTAGAGTTCTCCCACATATCTACCCCCATATTTACCCGTCATTGTCGTTGATCATCTCCTAACATTATTTCATCATCATCTTCCATTTCCGCACTAATAATTATCGGTGGACTTCTCCTAAAAAGCAATCCTCCATTATAGCTTCATTCATTCCTTCCTTTGTGCCCTCTGATTATTATTGGGGGACTTCTCTTAACATCCCTCCATTGGCATTCCCATTTCCATTCCTCATTTACTTTTCCCCTCTTATCACCTTTTGTCCCATCCTTCCCTACTAATCACTATCGGTGGATTTCTCCTAACATCCCTTCGTTGGCATTCCCTCTTCTATCTCTTCCTCTCTTTTTCTTCGCCACCTCTCCATCTTCCATTCTTCCTTGCCAATTTATTTACTTTCTTCATCATACACCCTCTCTCTATTTTCTCCTCATCAAATTATCCTAATCTTACGCATCTCCACATATTTTCCAATCGGTGTCATTCCTCCCCTCCAGCTTCCCCTTACATTTATGATATTTCTCACTCTTTATCGAATATCTCCCATTTTGGTTTCCTCCCATTTGCATAATTTCCTCCGTTTTCCTCCCCTCCTTTCTACCCCTGGTTTTTTTTACTTCCCGTGTATCACCTTCTTTCTCATTGTACCTCTCACTTCCTTCTTACTTCCCCATTTATGACCTGGCACTTCAACATTGTCCCATATTTTTTATCATCTCACCATCCACATGCATTTTCATGTGATCAGTTCCATATTCTTTGCCTTGTATTTCCTCACTATGATCTGGTTTCTTCAATTCTCTCCACTTTATCATCTCTTTCATTTTCCATTACCTCTCTCCCTTCATCTGATTCATCCTCTTTCACACCTTTCATTTTAAATAACTCTCTCCCTTTTTCATAATTTCACCCTCTGCTCTATCATTTTTGTCTTCTCCTTGTTTTTCCTTCATCATTTCCTCCTTCCCTTATAATCCGTCTTTGTTATCTTCGTCCTCCCCTTTAATTCCTTTTTTCCTCCTCCATTCCATACCCTTGTCTCCCTCAACTTTGACCTTTCTTTCTCTTCTCATAATCAACCACTCCTCCTATCCATTCCCTTTTCTCTTTCTCATTACATCCTTCAACACATCCTTCGCACCTAGCATTCACAATCAATTCCTATGTTTCTTCTTTTATACACCATCGCCAATTCATTTCATTACATCTCGTTCTCATCCTTCTCTATGCAGCATTGACCTCTTCTCTTTTTGAGAACCCTGTCACATCTTTTATCTTCGTCAGTCCTCTCACAGGGGACACCATCATATCCATTTCTAAGAATCTATTCTAATCTTTCTTCGAACATTTTTGTCTTGGAAGATACCATAACGGCCATCACCTATCTGATCTTGTTCTCTTCCATAAATGTTTGCTCTACTTTTTCACAAAATTAGCTTGACTCCTTTTCCTATTTGTCGAAGAAGCGGGAATACTTTCCTTTTTCCTCACCCCATTATTCATCTTCCTTCAAATGCAAACCTTTCTTAAGAAACATGTATTCAACATCCTACTTAACACCCTCTTGGGGCATTTTATCCAATATATTCTTCATATCCACATTCGTGGCCATACTCGTTCCCCTTGGGATATTTTATTTCAACATCCATCTTCCATTATGTAATTTGTGTGTCCTATGTCGGGGCACCTTTTATCCTCGTACTTGCGGATGCATATAACTCACTTTTTTTTCTTCTCATACCCTGTGTTGGGGCATCATTATCTTCATCCTTGTCCCTTTTATGGATGCATGATTTTTCACACGATTCCTCTAGACAAAGGATTGTGCATACCTTTCGCATTCAGTTGCGCATATTTTGATGTCTTCTTATGACCCATTGGTCATCATAGATTACATCCATACTACAGTGGTCTTCACCCACTCACTGGTTTGTAGAATGTTATCGCTGTCTCCGTTGAGACCACAATTTTCCTCTACCGATGTGATATTGGAGTCACCGCCATATTTTTCATTATTATTGTGATCCTTTTTTTCTTGGGCATCTTACCTTTGGTCATGTCTTTATCCATTCTCATAAACATATCTTCATCCAATTCCTTTTGTTTTTCTCTCGTGGTTTGCTATCACAAACCAATCAACAAAAAGGGGTAAATGTAGACACCATTTTTGGTGTGACCCCTCTCGTTCATCCCACATTTGTTCTCCTTCATGAACTTCCCCTCTCGCCTTTCTCTTTCCTAAATTTGAGTAAATTCTATCTATTTACTCACCTTATTTAATAAATTATCAAATGAGCTCCATGTGGACCCATTTGATAATTAAAATCTTGGCATTATCTCCCATGTCAATTTATTCAATTTTATGGGTAATAATATACCCACCCGACACCCCTTTCTTAATTTCAAAAAATGGAATCTATTATCTCACCTACCATGTCAATCATGTTGCCCACTCCATCTAATAAGTCAAACCATTGGCCCCGCGTGATCACATCACCTCTTTTAACCCGGGTTACCTTACCCAACCCCGTCTACTCATTAACCCCAATCTAACCTCGCCTCTAAGCTATAAATATGGGTTCTTCCCCCTCTTTGAGGAGGATTAAGAACCTAGACAGAGGATGGACCTAAAACTGGACTAGAAACAAAGAAGAAGAATCGATGTATGAAATCTCTTCTTACTGAAATTTTGAGGGAGAAATATTTGTCATTGTTTGTCATCTTGCCATCATGATGCCCATTTCATCTCCATATCAGAGCACAAGCTAAGTTCCCTCGTCATTTCAGTTACTTGTCATTTTGTATTGCATTATTTATGCAGGATATCTACTTTTCATCATTTATTGCTCTCTTTCTAAACACGGGGGTTGACATCCTCTAAGGGAGTTAACATTCTCTTGGAACCGGGATTGTCTGGGAAACCCCGCATATTGTTATCTAATCTTATATGTTTCAGTTTTATAGATCTATCTTCTTTTATCACATATCCATTTTCTTTGCGCCCATATCGTTCATCACCATTTCCAAGGTACTAAGCCCTTGCATTTTCGATGTTGTTTTGTGTGTTTTGGTTTCTCGTACACTAATCTGAATAGGAAGTAGGAAACTCTGATCAACACACAACAACAATTTTTATGAAACAAAACCTCGAATATGGAATCCCTCCGACAATTAGAGATCTGCGAAGACAACTATTGGAATGCCCCAAAGACAACCTCCTAGACAACTTAATGCACTTTGGATCGAGCCTTCGAGGGACACGTTCATTCTGGGAAAAAAGTAGAAGCGAGCTTTCAGATATGGTGGAACAATTGGGGACACCAACCTTATTCTTCACTCTAAGTGTTGCAGACACTAAATGGCTAGATCTCCACAATATTATGTTGGGTGAATACCCAGCTGATCCTTGAGTCACACAACGTTGGAGAACACTTAACATTTTCTCTAACCCTCATCGAGTATTAACATACCTACATTACATATTCATAATATTTCGTGAAGAAATATTGCAGAAGGAACTTAGAGCAGTAGACTTTTGGTATAGGTAATCAAATCTACTTATGTCAAAGGTTTTTCCAAACTACATAGCTAATATTTATGTTCCCTCATCCTACAACCATGGAACACCTACCACTTATTCAAAGTTCTCGAGATTGGAGCTACAACAAGAACCGTAAAGGTGATAAATGGAAAAAGCAACCGACACAAGCAATTGTTTGGGTCCACCCGAGATTTGTGGATATCCTAGCTCAGGATTCAACGTCATATGACCTTTTCTGTTGGTCAAAACTCCTTTTATACAAACCTTTCAAAAATATTGCGTCTAAATTTGGCTCAACCCCACATGACATCAACGACACTTGGGACATGTTCAAGCACAACTACAGACCGTGGCATGTTTTACACACTACCACAGACACATGACCTATTACAGATGTTAGTTCTGACTCAGAGGTCGAATGCAATATTCAACATGAACCAATGCAAGAATGGCAAGTCTTCACACAACTTCATCCAGGAAACAACATGGGTCTTGAAAGTCGTTATATGTTAGGGAAACGAGACTTCGACGTACATAATAATTGGAGCATACATGACGTTACACAATATTTGAAACTAATCTGGTTCATCATTCATCGAGAGAGAAAAGGAAGACACAATTAACAATAGCATGCAAGTCACACCACCATCTACAACACTTCCTTTGTCTTCAGAACAACAACTAGCTCTTGATACCATACTACACCATTCAGAAAACAAAACCCATCTACCTCCACTAAGATTGATAATTCAAGGAACGAAAGGCACAGGAAAATCATTTCCGATAAATAAAATCTGAATACATTCACAGCACCAAGTACATCTCCCTCACCTCTACTTGTGCTCACCCCTACCGGTGTTTCAGCCAACATTTCCACATCCACAATCCACGCAGCCTGCGTATTCAAATCAAAGAACTGAAACCCCTTGAAGGTAGTGCATTATCGTCATTTCAAGAGTCACTGAAACGTATAGAATATGTTCTTATTGATGAAATGAGTTTCATCAGACCAAAGTTACTAATCAAAATTGACAGTAGGCTACGTGAAGCTTTCCCACACTCAAGAACATCTGAATTTGGGAACAAATCAGTCATCCTCCTCGATGACCTCGGCCAATTACCACCGGTTTTGGGCAGTCCTCTTTATGCAAGTAATTCCTAAGGAACAACCCTTTGGAAGGGATTTCATTCTTCCATTACATTGCAAAACATATTTCGGCAACAAGTAACAACCAATGCACAAGTTTCATCCTGAATTTACTGCTCCACATGTGAGATTCAACCCCTCTAATTGAGGATTGGGAACTCGTAATGTCTCGCATAGACACACACCTAAATCAGCAAGAGCTCAACATTTTTAAAGACGCACCACATTTTTTTGTAAAAAAACGGTCTGGTGGACTCCCACAACCTTCAGATGTTAAAGGCATTGAACGTTTTGATTGCCCAATCCATTACTTGAAAGTAACAGGCGGTCTGGACCCAGAAATCCTGATGATGATCAGTTGGAACACAAAGTTTTGTTGTGTAAAACAACAAAAATTCATGATTATTGCCCATCTATGGGTTGACGTAGGACTCGTGAATGGTGCTACAGGAACAATCATCGACATTGTCTATGATGCATCAATGCAACCACCAACATTACCTTTATTTGTTGTTGTCAAATTTGATAGATACAATGGCCCATGTTGGGATCCCTCTAACCCATTACATATTCCCATACCCCTTATTTTGAGAGGGAATCGAAGACAATTGCCGATTAAAATGGCCTGGGGTTTAACTATCCACAAGTCACAGGGACTTACTTTGCACAGAGAAACCGCCGACATTGGAACCACTAAAAGGTAGGGTCTAACTTTCACAACTTTCTCTAGAGTTCCCTCGCTTGCAAATCTGCGCATTTCACCTACTTTTTCATTCGAGAGATACTCAAATATGGCGCACGTACCAACACTTGGAGCAAGAAGAAACGAGGAAGCAAGACTACTATCACTCAACCCATCGTAAATAATACCCTCTGCTTTGATAGCACCTCCACTACTACTATACTCAACACTTCTTGTATCCAAAGCAACACTTTGCTCAAGGGGTATCAAATGTAATCATGTTTATTGAAACTAAAAATGTCCACTAAAGGCTACCATTCATGATATAAAAACTGCAAATGTATACATGTCTCATTATGTGCACGTAGATCTACATTTATTTGATGTTGTGAAATATGATATGCAACTTTAAATGTATGAATTTGTAACATAATTAAATGTACACATACAACATTTCAATGTAATGTTTCAACTAAATTCCTACACTACAACTATCAATCACACACATTATCAATTGTACAATAAATGTTTTTCCAACAAAACACCAACCGAACAACCGATGCACAACTAACACAATAAACCCGAATTAAATACATACAACATCAACTATAAAATAACTTAACTATAAAAACGGTATCAAATGTATTCATGTACGAATTTTTAACAAGTTTGAAATGTAGAAACAACCTTAAAATTAAGTGGCCCATCTATATTTCTACACTTACGAA
>CM031241.1:502847647-502924680 GCA_018340775.1 Taxus wallichiana var. yunnanensis
GAGGGTATTTGTATCGAGAGGCAAAATAGCCTCTGCACTGTATACCAAAGAGAAAGGTGTGGCATTAGTAGAGGTACGAATGCTAGTACGATAAGCCCAAAGGGCAAAGGGAGTGTGATCGTGCCAATTTCTTCCCAGAGTCAATGATAACTCCTCTATGAGGATTTTTGCTTGAGAGTTTTTATTAGAAGATTCAAATGGTTCACCATCGTCTCCATGGATAGTGAAGCGCTGATGAGAAACTAAGTTTGATACCAAAGCTAATGTCACAAAGGTCTCTAGTAACAACCTGTTTTTGAAAAGATTTACCATTATCTCATTATTAGTGATGAGGAATACCAAAACGACATTTATAATGTGGGATGGTTAATGAATCTCGATAATTTTTTTCTTTTGATTGAAATGAGTGGGATGGCCTCCACCAATGTTGTGTAAATATTCCCGGTCAGCCTGTGATTATCCAAATGGTACAAAGCGTTGTGAAGAGGTCGGGTCAGAATCTCACCAACAAGGTCTCAAACCCCATTGTGAGAAAGGCCAAAGATCACTTAGTTTACTCAGAGCGGGTGGCTAGAGTATGTTGAAGATCGCTAATGTTGTCGACACCTGACATGAAATAGCTTAACATATTCAGTAGTAAATGCTATTGGAGAGCAGGCCAATAATAACCCAGCGGCATGATCTGCAAAGCGAAATAATGACAAGGCTACCAAAATGTCCACCACAAATCCGATCGTGCGGTACTTGTTGGATGGTATGAGTGGCCTCGCCGTTGGTCGAGCAAAATGAAGCGATGATTCCGCCGATCAAAGCCATCGCTTATAGAGTGAGTCCTCCTATGATAACATAACGCTGAAAACACTTTTGAGAAAGCACGCTTTCCGCTACTAGTAAGGCCGTGGAGAACAGAGATTGTAAGGTAGTCGTGGAAATTGGTGGTACTAGGTATCCTCGCGACACTAGTAGACATGTGATTTATCGGGTGCAAAACTACCGGGTTGAATAAAGATGGTGCAAAAAGTCAGTCTGGACCACAAACGAATAATTCAGCAGTCAGTCGTGGTGCATGGGCGGAATCATGCAGGCTAAGCATGTCATAGTATCCGCAAATTTGTTAGTGGAGCTATGGGAATGGCTTGATAGAATAGTGAGTAAATAAGGCTAGGAAGTGATTCCACGTGGTGTTTGTATTTCAAGTTCCTTGCTTATATTGGTAGATGCTCATAACTCGATTGGACTACCAATTGAGAGTCACTAAAGAGTACGGATAGATTTAATGCCTAAGTGTATCGTAGAATCCTTGGAGACCTAGAACAAGGGCCTCCTCGTGATTCAACCAGAGTTATTAGTGCAGGGAAATCAAGCCGAATGAAAGAGGCATAGGTTCGCCGTCACGAGGATGAGAACAACGCCGGCTCCTCCGCCTCACGCTGCACTCTAGATCCATCAAGAAGAGGGTCAACTGGATACGACTCTTCTCCGAGTGAAAGAGTGGCGATGAGTTCATCGGGGAAGGTAAAATTGGTAAATTGTTCCCTGTGCAGTAGGCCTCCGCAAGTCGGTCTGCGATGGTTTGTCCTTTGATTGATTTCTCGTGGATAAACTCAAGGTCGTAGGCTCTAAGTAGACATGAGCCATCTAAAGAATGCGCTGGGTTCAGTATGAGGTTTGCGGATATGTAATGGATGGGGTCTCAGACAGATGATGACGAAAGTCTTGTGATTTAGAAGGTAAAGTAGTTTGAGTTTGGTGGCCACTTAAGGATAGTGGCAAGGCACAATTTTTCTATATGCGTGTACCTAGCTCCCCATAGTCCACCAAAGTATGACTTATATAATAAACGGCCTGCTCTCGCGGATTCTCGAGTCACGATGTGCAAGCATGGCCTCCAGTATAGTCGTGGCGGAAAGGGCTAAAGGTGCGCAGAAAGGGCGGTCGCCTTGGGGTGGGATAAGCACGGTGGGTCGGTAAGAGATAGATTTGAGAGCTTCAAGGCTTGGTGACATTCTTCTTCGCTCCATCGAATGCAATATCCTTTTTAAGGAGGTGATGGAAAGGTTGACACCGATCCGAGAGTCGGGGAGATGAAACGCTTCTGATAGATCTGGAGCTACCCCTCAGTAAACTACGCAATTGTTTGAGATTTTTGGGTGGGGGCATTTTCTAGGATAAATTTGACTTTCATGGATCGACCTCAATGCCACGCAGAAAGAGACAATAAAGCCAAGAAGTTTTTCCAAAGAACACTAAAGACACATTTCTTCGGTAATGATTATGGCTATTGTAATATTGTAACAGTAATCAAAATAATGGTTAAAACATCGAGATGTTCACTCACGATGTTTAGACTTTGCCGAGAAGATCGCCTGACATAGTCTTCAAGGATAGTGTGCATAATGTCATGAAAATGTAGGTCATAGCCTCGGGCCGATAGGTAAAGCACCAGCATTCTTAAGGCCAAATGGCATGCACACGATAAATGTAAGGTTCCCAAGGAGTTATGAAGGCAGCCTTGTGTTGATCGGCAGGGCAACCAAAATTTGGTCTTGTATCCCGGTGCCATCCATGAGAGAAAGCATTTCATGACTCACAGTGGAGATCAACAAGTCGATCAATACTTGGGAGGGGGAAGTCATCCTTAGGACAAGCGAGGTTAAGATCCCGAAATCCATGCATATCCGAAGTCCCCTCGTCAAAGCTTTCGTGATGTACGATGTTAGAAATCCATTGAGGATAGTCAATAGGCGTAATAAAGGAAACGGGTAGAAGGAGTCATTGGAGTTCCTTCGACCAAGAGAGCAATGCGTGATGCATTTTTCTCAATTTCGCTTGACTGGTTTGGGAATCGGGCTTTAGGGTGATGTTATGGACGGTAATGGTAGAATCAATTCCGGCATGTCACCGTAAGACCATGCAAACGCTGTCATGAGCACGTAGGAGAAAGGTAGTAAAGGCAGCTTGTTCTCGATGTGTTAAGGGCTCGTCCCAATCTTCACTATGTGAGGATCTTCCTCCGTGTGGATGTTGATTTCATAGAGATCTGCCTCAAAGATAGTTTTGGTTTCAGATGGTAGGGCGCGTTGAATATAAGAATCATCCGCGCCCTGTAAGTGAGTATGGAGTCGCCATCCCGGCATTCAACAACATTAATCAAATATGCTAATCCCTTTCGATCATATCCGAATATAGAAGGGGAAGAGAAGATGGGTCCTCAATATCGCGCTGATAAGGAGAGGACCTATGAAGATAGCATTTATGAAAAAAAAAAAGTCGAGGGATAGATTCGTGGTCCATCGATTCTGTGGGTGATGATGGCAAAGTAGGTGATGATGGTTCCCAAGAGGGGACAACGCCTCTCCTCTTCCGTGATACAAACATGACAGAGGTGTCTCTCAGGTAGGTGTTTCTGAAAACTCGAGACCACTGCGATCATTATGTTTGCGTGTGGGTTACTGGGAATGAGTGTATGTTCTGCCTTGTTCGTAAAGGCTAAACCAAAGCCTTCCACGCACAAAATGCAGTCAAGAAGGTGAGGGGATGCAACCACTTGATCTGGTCAAGCTATCAAAATCGGATCGAAGGGAACCACACCAAGAGGGAGGTTCAGTGGGGTAATGGAGGATGTGCCAACACCCCATATGTTAGGGTTAGTGCGGCAATGGGGTGGTCCGTAAGAGATTACCTCCCACGCCGATCGGCCATAGGTGGGATGCGATGTGACTGTCCGTACTCCCAAGGGGTAGGGAAAGAACCGACGCGATAGGTGGTACTCCTCAGCGCGAGGCGAAGGAAAACATCTACTAAGTGGCCTGGAGGTTGGGATGTTAGTCACGCGGGAAGAGAAGTGGTTTGGTGACGGTGGTTTCACTACCTGAAGGCGAGGTGCAGCTTGAGGTGGATGGTCGAGGTACATTCAAGAGGATGGTCATTGAATGTATGGGTGTCTTAATCTGCATAAGCACATCGCTTAAGCCAGATATAACATATCAAGTAAGTCATGGGGGGGAGGATCAAACCTTTTACAAAGGTAGGACTTCCTCGTACTCAAATTTTATGCATCGATGTAATGTTGAGGGAACGCATCCCATGGCTCGAATCCAAGGATCTACTCCAAGAATATATTATATCGAACTCTCCTTCAAGGACATAGAAGAGTTCGGCAAAGCACGTAAATAAGGGCCTACGCTAATGTTGAGGATCACTTGCCTAAGGTAGAAGTAATAGCCGCTTAATGAATGATCGCAACATGATGGGGTTGTACACATGCAACTAGAAGGGATGTTCATTTGTCAAGGCTTTTTAAGAGATGATGTTTAAAGGCTAATACTTCGCTAATCATAACCCGACGTACTTCGAACGTCTCGGATAAGCTGGAAATGAAAAGGGTTAGTAATGTGGTCTTCTCGCACTAAAGTCGATAATTTCATCTTCCGAGAAACTAACCGCAGCGGCTTGTTGTTTTGGGACAAGTGGTGGGGGAGATGGATTGTTTGGTGAGAGAGGCAACGGATAGGGTGTTAGAATGGAGGCACCAGGTAGGGTTTCATGCAAAACCTCTATCCTCAAGGATCTCAACGAGAGCTTGTCGATGAGATTCGTGTAAGTCTCGAATGAGATCATATAGTGTCATTTTTACTGGCGATTGATGAAGTCTGCTTGATCATGGTTCAGTGGGAAACTCCATTAGAGACGGGATAGGCGGGTCCGCTGAATAACCACTTTAGGTGTGGTGTAATTGGGATGGTCAAGAAGAAAGAGATGCCGCAGGTGTGTTTTCTTCGCTTTCCCATTGTTTTTCCGTCTCTCGAGTAGCGACACTAATCATATTAATCTCGTAGATCCGAGATGAGGAACATGGTTGGGATAATTCATGGTCTTCAAGAGGTGGGGTCAGAATAATGATAGATCTTGAGGCGGGATAGATGATATAGTAGAGGAATCGACGCGCATAGGTCTCTCCCTTCGTAAGTTGTCTTTCTTAACTGGGCTATCCGGGAGAGGTGACCGACGAAGGAGGGTTTTTAGAGTTTCGCATCCCTCCACATCATGTCCCGGTGTGCGGTGATAAGCGCAGATTTTAGACTCATCGTAACCCATAGGTCGGGTTTAGACGGGTCATAAGGTCTAAGTGGAGGTAGGAAATGGTCGCATTCTCCACTAACATAGCAAGGATTTTGGCGTAAGATCCTTTGAGTGGTCAAAATCGGAAGAGGATGAGGGTATTGATTGTGTGGTTGTGGTAATGTTTGGGCGTGTTTAGTCAGTATGGGTGATGGTTTACCGAGGGGTGCTTGACACATGTTTTTCACTAAACATGGTTTCTCGGACATAGAAGCTTACGCTCAAACTGGTTAGATGATGAGGTTACGATGGCGTGGTAGCGGAAACAACCACGGAGAAAGGGGAGTGACAGAAAATAAATCTTTTAGATGATGGAATTTGTTTAGGTTGATAGGTGGACCAGATATCGGCGGGTAACGATGTTTGTGATACCCTTTGATCTCTCAGATAGTGTGTAGTAAGGCGAGGTCGCTTTAAGTAAAAACAAAGGAGGTATGATATATTGGTGTAAGGTAGAGGGATGGGGTCCCAATATGGAAGGTAGGTATGACGATGATGGTTTTGATCGTGATAGGGGAACGGATTGAGTTTGTCTCCTAGGTGGCGGAACGGATTTATTTTTGATAGATCGAGTCGCTTAGGTGTGTGCCGATTGGGCATATCGTGAGGTCCTGCAAGCGTAGGGAAGATCTCAAGTTAAGTTGATAGAAGTGGACGGGGCATTTGGTAGAGGTGAGGGGGTGAAGGCGAGAACAGGGCATTTTAAGCTTCCGTAAGCACTTTGGGTAGACGCGGTGAGACATCGGATCTACCATTTGCATTCTGAGTAGAAAAGGGGTACTCAAACGTCCCATAGGGCCTCGTCTTCATCTTCTCAGGGAATGACAAGATACTCCAGTGTGATTTGTAATTTTGGTACTAAGAAAAGTGAGTTCAGTAATTCCAAATCATCAGGGGTGTGACACAGAGGCGATAGAGGCAATCGTATCAATAGATGTTAGGAGGTCAACCTGGTCGTTGAAAAGATTTAGGTGATGAGGGACTAATAGTGCAGGAGAGCGTGTTCGAGGAGATCCACATGTTAAAAGAATGTGGTGATGTTAGTGTAAAAGATTTCTGCCTAAGGATGTCTTAAGGAGTGGTAGAGCCTTCCTCTTGTGTAGCAAGAGTGGTAGAAGGGGACGCTTGTTGGGAAATAGATAAATTAGATAAAGATCCTCACAGCCAGCTCAGGGGGATGTGGTGTAAGAAGACTCATTGATGGGAAGGGGAAGCCCCAAGCGCTTAACTCTTCTATGTGTAAAGGAACGATTTCGCTTTTGGCTCGATGGTGGTAAAGGAGGTTCTGGCTCCCGTGTTAGTGAAGAGGTCTCCGATTCAAAATTTTCTCGATAGAGGCTTTTTGGCCGAGAATCGAAGACTCGCATGGATCTCATGAACACTCTCCTCACTACTAAGATATCTTGGTTCACGTTGCCGGGCTTTGGACGAGTGATTCTGGAATGGCTTCTGTTGAAAATTTTCAGTTTTCAAGTAGCGGTGGGCGTTAGGATTATCGAAAGTGTTATATCCCCCCATACAACCATTTCCCAGACTATGTTTTTCAACATTCAGCGCCATGACTATGTCCCTTTACGCGTGAAAGTTACAAAAGTCATTTTCTTTTAGTACCAGAAGGTATTGTAATGGTGGAGTCAAACCCAGTGAGGTTTAACAGGGGCAAGGTGATAGCCCCACCTTTGAGCAATTTCTCCAATATCACACCATAGGTTTCTCCCAAGGGAGTGTAGCTCGATGGGTTGGCTTTCAGATTTATAGGTGGTTTTGGTGGAGTATCGACGGTGGTCGGGATTTGACCATCACCGCGTGCGACAGCTCCTTTTGATTTAGGAAGAGGTGGATGCGTGAGGAGTGGTAGTATTTGGTTTATTGGTAGAATCAGAGTTCTGGAAAGTGGAGTTCTTGTTGGCAGCAACCGCAATTCTCTTCCTCCCATGCTCGAATTTCTAATTTTCGAGCCATAGTAAAGGCCTCGCGAATGTACGGAAAGCTTGAATTTGGAGGGTAGGAGATGAAGCTGTAAATGCACAGCTCGCTGTAAACAGCCTCGATAAGTTCAAATGGGCCATTTGGCAAGGCATACGTAAGTTGAATTGATAAGGCCCCGCCATCGTCCAACAAAATCTGCGATAGATCTCGCCTTCGAATTGTTTGGATGGCATAGAGGTCGGGCTGATAGATACTTTCTGGCGATGTTAATGGAGAAATGATCCAAGAAAGATTGGGCTAGTTGGTTAAAAGAGAAGATTGAGGCCGGGTTAAAGCACCGTACCACCTCCAAGGCAGCCCCTGGCATAAGGACATGGGAAAGGTGCGTGAGTAACAAGGCATCATCATGGGCAATCAAATAACAAGCATGTCTAAATGATCGCAAGTGTTGTCGAGGATCCTCTTTATCATAAAACGAGTAAACTTCTGGCAACTCCCATTGAGGAGGATATGAATGAAGGGGGACGGAAGGGTGAATGGGCTCCCACAAACTTGCTCGTGATGTCAAGGTGCTACTACTCCTCAAACCGAAGCCTCCGTGTTTTGCATTTTGTCCATCATTCGCTTGATGAAATCTGGTTGGATGAGACTGATGGTGCCACGTAATAGGGATGTCCCATATAAGGTGTTGAGGTTAATGGATACGTGTATGGGAATGAAAAGGTAGGCGGAGCTTGAGAAGGAAAGCTCGCTTGAATAGGTGGCAGAGAGTAAGCCATGAATGGAGTGGTCTCAAAAGAGATGAAATAGTAAGCAAAGGGCTTGGTGGTAGCGATACGTGGGGTCCAAGGTTAACCAAAGGAAAGCTAATCTGGTCGATGAACCTCTCGGGTCACGATTGGGAGACGGGGCTAGTGGATGCAGAAGTAAGGTATTGTTATCGTGGAGGAGTGGGAGCTAAATGAGTAGCTATACTAATAGGCATGCCCATGGAGCTGACCATCAGCGTTGGTCCTGGGGGTATGAGACAAATAGTATTGACAAATACTGGATTAGCAAGATCTCAGAAATTTGGCAAAGTCCTTGTCTCCTACACGAATTTGGGGGATCTCACCGGGTGTCCGTAGGGTTCCCTATAGAATGTGAAGGGGTGATTCGTAAAAGACACAGAGTAGGCATGTGAAACCATGACGGCGGCTTAAGCTTCCGAAGGACGACAACCATAGACTAGAACACACAGAAAGTTTCAATCTATCAAGAACAAAAACAACCCTCGAATGGTGAATTTGACAAGTCAGCCGGTTTGTCGGGTCTGATGGAGACAAAGAATCTGATATCGGTTTAGTAACCTGTGCTCTGGCCACACCAAACGACGCCGGTCCCTTAACCGATGCGTGATGTGTCAAAAGTCTAGGATAAGAAGATATATAAAAAAGGTCTGCTGATTTGATTTAGCAACGTTGAGTATGTTTATAGCAACTTATTGATCACAAGATTAAAGTATGACAGAGAAAACAGATTTGAAACAAGCAAGAGGCACACGCAAATCTAGAGACTAACCCCTATGGTTAATTTTAGTTATCGTGGTGCTTATGCCTTTAGACGAATGATGTCGTAATCCTAAACAACAAGACCTAGGGAAATGTCAAGTTTGTTTTGGCTTATAAGGTTACCTCTACTGGCGGAGGAATACCACTTGAGCGAAAAGGGGGATGTTTGAGCTGTTGTGTTAATTGTGAAGTGATTCTGTGATGTGTCAGTGCTGAAACTAAGGTTAATTTCTGTCAATACCGTGGATATCACCCCCCACGTGTACATTTAATTCTGCTACTTAATCTATGTTCACTAGAATTGAGAACAACAAGGTGAATGCAATGCACGTGTTTTATATCCAAATCGAAAATTATATTCGATGAAGCAAGAGAGATGACTTTCACTAATGCGAAACCAGAAAGCAAGACAAATTCTTTACTAAATATATAACAAAAACAAGAATTACAAATATGCTTCCTAAAATGAAAATAAGCAAGAGAAAGAAACCCAAAATGGGTCCCACCGGCGAAGCAAAATGTACAAAAATGTTTCCTACCTTAAAATGCTTCGCTCCTTATAGAAATAGATAAGGTTAGGGGTTAGGAGGAATACCCATAGGATGTCGAGATGATGTGCGCACACTGTAGAGAAAGATCAGGGGCGATCATGCCGGAGAACTCCTTTTGTCCTGGAAGGACTACCCGCAAATAAGAACACAAGACCACAAGATTTTGATTAGATAATAAATGAGGGAACTCCTCGGGCCTGGAAATATGAAACTTCCTTTCAAGGTGGTAAGTCTCCCTTCCATTTATGATATGAGTTAACACAAAAATATGTAGAAATATCGATTAAATCACTTCGCTGAAACAGTAGGGGAAAGGTGGTTTCTCGTTGTGAATCACAAGAATCGACACCGCGCATCGATAACCGATACCGTCGTGGTTTAGAGTCGTTAACCGACACTGGCATCGATAACCGATATCATCACGATAACGATACCGGTTATGGTTTAGGATCTGTAGGTTGGTTGTTTTGTAGGGTGTTTGTGTTGTTTGCAATCCGTATTATTTGTAAGGTCAGTGATATATGGGTGATATTAAGAAATAAGGTGATGAGAGGTAGATGGATGGCAGCTTAGATGTAATATGCACACCGGGTAGTAGTGGATTCGAGGATGGATTTATGAGGACTGTGGTTCCAAAGGCAAGAGAAATGTTATAACAGAGAGGACATGCAAGATGTGACTTACGGGTTTTGACGAAGATGCAAGTTGATCTCCTTGGTGCCAACTCTTCCGTTTCTTCACTGCGTCTCTCGCTTGGTCAAGTGAAGTTCTGACTCGCTCCTCGCTTGCAATGCTCGCGTTGATCCAGAAATCCTTCGACCGATCTCTAAAATGAAATTCCGATCCGTTGTTTTGGTTTGGGGGAGCCCATTTACAGGGAACCGATGGCGGTTGCGTAAACCGACTTTTTACTGGCGAGTAGGAACCGGCATCGGTAAGGAAAAAGTAGGCTATTTTTACTAAAATAGCCCACCTTCCCCGCTTTCTCCCGAGAGATCGGTTGCCAAGGGCTTGGTCAAGTGGCTAGAAGGTCGGCTTTTGGTGCGAGTAAGGAGGCATTATTTATGGATGTGAGTCTAGACCAAGTCATGGGTCTTAATTAGGTTAGTTTAGGTTAGGCTAGGTCATGATGAGGTGGCAAAGTGAGGTATGGCGGGTAAGGTGATGTGGATTTATCAATTACAAGGTAATTAATAAATAATTGTGTAAAGTTTAGGTAATGAGGTTAGGTTGCGAAATGGGATGCGGGTCACAAGGGGTTGTGGAGACACGAATTTGGTGTCTACACATATATTTCTATAAAGGTGTCATAAGAGCCATGAAAATGATTTGATGAGTGAAATAACTGAGTTTGTGGAGACTTTTTTATGTGCATTCAAAACTATTAAGACCTTGTCTTAAGTAGAATTTCATGGTGAGAGTGAAAGTGGTAGTGCTACTCCATGACATTACAGATGAACCAGAGGACTCAAAAAATATTCTCCAAGCATCAAGAAGCTTTGAAATCTCATACTTTTTTGTTGATGCAACAATCTTATAATTGTATCTTTGAGTTGGCATGAGTGTAAGTATCAAGTTGAGAAGATGAGTTGAAATGGAAGTCTCTTATTTTGACTTGTAGCCCTATAAGCATGTGTTAATGTCATGGACATATTGAAGTGTCCTTCTTCCTGTTTTTGTTTCATTACACGATTTGAAAGTGTGTCTCATACACCCAAGTTTAAGTCTGTGTTTTGAAGCTCATACACCTAGTAGAGCATATCAAATCTAATGGAGTCTTGATAGTAAAATGGAAAGTTGAAAATGTTGTCAAGGATAATAATGCAAGGATAATACCCTAGTAACATACCTACATCATCCTAACACTTGTTCATGGCTTATGAGAGATAGAAGACAAATATTACTATGTTAAGAAGAAGACAAGAAGGATGAAACTATTATAAATGCAGATGTCAGACTAAAAATGGACTATTTTCAGTTATTTCATATGTGTAGTGAGTTTAGGAATTTTTTCATGATTCTCATAGGTGTTATAAGTGTCATGAAAAGTTCATGAAAGGTCAGTTCTTACAGGTGACACCTTTCAGATGTAATGATTGCTATGTAACAGTCCTAGATAATGTCACATAGAATCTTGTAAACTAATTGAAGAGATAAGAATGTGAAGTGTTGGAAGAGGAAGTGTAAATGGTGTAATAGATGGTTATTATCATGGATAAGAATAACTAAGTGTGTATGAAAAATGGATTTTTTTTTATAACTGCATTGTAAAAATAATGAGGTGATAAGAAAGAGGTGTAAAATAGGTTCATTCTTGTGTGTGTAAGGCCAAATGTGTATGTAAGAATATGTCTTGAAGACTTTTTAGAACAAGTATAATTTGATGATAATATGAAGTGTGAGAGAAGGAAGGTGATTTCATCATTGTGTAAATGAGGGATAAAATTTTGAGAGAAGACTAAATTTTCAGCAGTATGAAGTGGTGAGAAACTAGGTGAATCAAGGTGTATGAATTGGTGCTTCAAGTTAAGTAGGTGATCACCAAATTGTAATCCTTGTAATCTCTTATGGGAAAATTGTCCACAGTAGTGCATTGATTTAAGTGGTTTTTTCTCCCTTTAAGGGTTTCCCACATTAATCATTATCTTCATGTGTGTTTGCTTTATATTTGCTTATGTTTGAGTTTAATTATTTCCAACAATTGGTATCATATCCAAGTCCTTTTGGAATAATCTTGAAAGCTTGGAGGATATCCTTGAATCACAAGAATGAGTAAATTATCTTAAGTAGTTATGAAAAGGAAGTTTGAGATTTCTGAGTCATAATTCATGGATTGAAAGAAAAATCAGTTGTATGGAAGTTGAGCATTTTCAAGCCCTTAAATAGATGGAATATCAAGTTCAGAGTGTGTCAAAATCCATAAAGGATGAATAAAATTCTTGCCTCATATATGAAGAATAATTGAGATCCTTGAAATTTGAATTAGAAGAAGCAAACATGTTGAAGATTTATGGAAAGTTGGAGAATATCTCTTAAATTCTTGATGGAAATTTGAAGAGTTAAAGAGCAACAAGTGACAAGAAATTTATAGGTTTCAAAGGAGATAATATGGAGAATTTTGAAGATGATAAGGATAGTTCAAGTAATCAATAAAACATGAAGGAGGCCAAGGAGAAAAACTCAAAAAGGTCTAACCCTATTAAGAAACCTAATGCATCAATGTATGAAAGATCTTTTAATGGATATTGTTACACTTGCAATGGTTTTGTACATAGAGCTAAGGATTGTAGGAAGCTTGTCAAATATCACCATGCATAGAGGGATAGTAGAGGTGAGTAATCAAAGAATTTATGGTTCTAAAACTATCAAGAGAAGGGTCATAGTGCTAGGTATTCTCTTTGAACCATCTCGTCAGATTTGGAGAAATGAAGGCCCTAGAGGTAAGAATGTAGTTGTGTTATAACTACAAAAAGTATGACATGTTGATAGGAAATTTTATGGTCATATGGATGATAATTGTGTTTGGAATCTCATTTCACATCAATCTAGAAGAAATAATAGTGTTGTGTGTTGCAATTGTCATGGACTAGGACATATTGCAAGATATTGTTATCAAAATGAATATCATATTGGCATGTGGTCATATAGGTGTTTCCATTGATGAAAAACCACATTAATGAAAAATTGGATGATGTACTATGGTAAAATTATGTTTTTATGGTGTTTACATGCTGGTTTAGGTGAGTTCATGATGATATAGTGAGATTCAGTGAGGATTGCTTGCTCTTGCAAGCCCATTCAGGTGCCTAGGTGATGCTACATGATGATATGATCTTATTGAATTCTTGAGAAGCATGTTGGCATGATTTTTAGTAGTTTTGGAGAGTTTTTCGCACTCACATCAGTTTCATGGTGTAGATACAGGTGATTGGCTATGTTTCGGGTGCCTATTTGGAGCATATATGAGTGTTAGGGGGTATGAGGATGATATTTGGAGCTATATGAGATCATTGATGCATTTATTCAGGTTTATCATGGTATACCAGGTATTTTTGGGTCATGTTTAGTGATTTCATGGTGAGTTATGGCATTCTTTCATTGACCCTAGCTTCTACATCGAAAACCCTAAGAGGTATTTATGCAAGTCTTAATGGATAGAAAGTTTGAGGTATGGTGATGAAATTTTAATGATTGGAGATGTTATGTTGATGTGGCATGGTTATTTGAGAAAACTTTTAGGTTTCTAGGATGTGAATTTTGCAAGATATGTCAGATTTAGTGAGACAGGTTAAGAACTAGTGTATTTCTAGCTCGAAATTGAACTTATGATGCTCACCCTGAATTGTGTGCTTTTCATGGGACATTGTGGATTTCAAGTATGTTTATAAATTTATTATATAAGGTTTCAAAAAATAATTATGTCATTTTATTTTCACTTTTTTATTAACGAATGTTAAGAAGGTAAACAATTGTTTATGGGTTTGAAACCCTAGCTTGAAAGTGGTATGCAAGAAACTCTTTCTAAGTGGCTAGAATTGTTTCCTAGTGCATGGATGATGATTGGAACATGTATAGGACTCATTATTATTTCCATAAAGGTATGTTATAGGTCATGGTGATGAGTGGGCCCCACTCAAACAGGCCAGTTTCTGAAGAAGAGTGTTTTGGGATAAAATTCTCCAAAGGAGTTGCATGCTAAATTGATGTTGCATGATTTATGTGAGTTTATATTAATTTAAAAGAGGTTTCAGGACATTTTTATGTAGGTACATGGTCAAATGAGCTCCATTCAAGTTGACTGGTCAAAGGGAAGTTTTGAGGCCATAAAACGTAATGCTCAGTAAAATGGTCATATCTGGAGCTACAAGTGGAATTTTGAGATGATTAAAAAAATGGAAATATTATTCCTATATATTTCAAGGGATATAAGGTTTTTATCATTATTTGAATTTTTTCTATGGTTTCTATTCCATTCTTTGGACAATATTATTTTTTCCAGTGTAGGACAAGATATGATCTGCTAGAAGTTTTGAGTTGTTTGGAGTATGATATGGATTAGGTGATGCTTTCTATCACCTGGAATGTGAAGAAAGATTAATTTAGAATCCGATGAATCCAATTAGAGGTATTTATTGTTCCTATAAAAAAATTATCAGTTGATCGTTGAAAATAGCTTTTTGGGCAAGTTGATTTGGTGAAGACAAACATGGTTGTGGTTTGAACTGGTGATTTTTTTAAAGGATTATAACTTTCTTATAAGTTTTCTACATGTTATTTAATTTCCATAAATTTGTTACATGGCATGGTTAGGTTTATTTTAAGTGCTTTGGTGGCATAATGAAGTTTCCATGGTCCTGAAGGGTGTAGAAAACATCAGTTTTGAGATGAACAAAGAGTACTAGGCCCATTAAATGAAATAATATGGTTGGTTGAGGTAAATTATGACAATTTATGAATTTTAAATGTTACTTTAATCATTCATGATTAATTACGAGTCATGAATAATTATGTATTTGATGTTAGGGCATTTTTACCTTTGTGTACATGGGGTTTTGACCATTATTTTAGCATGAAATGTTGTTTTTGACTAGTCCGACCTAATCGGGTCACTATGACTATTATATTTAAAATTTTGGATGTTTTCATGATGCATGGGTCGAGCTAAAGAATGGAAATTGTTCGAGTTTTAATTTTAAATGAAGAGGAGCTTATAAAACCATTGTTTTGGCTACTTTACAAGCTAGTTGAGTGTGTGCAAGAAGTGCAACCTAGGTGGAGTTGTTTTGTAGGTGTGTGAGAATGAATTGATATTATATTAGGTGTGTTATAGATTGAGTAATATCGTAAAGAATGTGTGTAATATTTTGACATTGAGAAGTGAAGAAAGAGCTTGATTCTACTACATGTTTCAATAAATGTGAAGGCCTAATTATGTCTATGTTTCTAGTATTCTCTGTCGAGTTCAAGATGAGTGTGTTTGAGCTAAAGAGACCTAATTACTTTAAGAGAAGAATGTGTAATTTAGGGATGTTGCTTCTAGAATGTATCCTCAAGGCTTAAGGAAGCGTGTGCATGCTCAAATGTTTATTATAATTAGAATTTATATCCTCATGAATGCTTGTATGTCAAAATTTATGCTTGATCCTTCATGCATCAAGGGCTAGTAAACTGTGTGTAAGCATTTGATGATCTAAAGAAGGTTTTGTGAGATTTTTATGGCTTTTCTTTTGAGCTAATAAGGCATGAATAATAATGTGATGTATATTAATGGGTACAAGGTGATGGTATAAGGATAAAATTTGATGAGTTAATATCTTATGTAATCATTGGTGCTTCAAGACAATATTCATGAATTCATGATCAGTTACATGTCTGTAATTCTTCATTTTTGTATCATCAAAGGTCCTTCAAGGTTTGTTTAGGTATATTGATCTTAGAGTTTATGTTCTTAAGTCTATGTGTATGGCTCTTCATGTTTCATCCCTTTCAAATGTGATTTCTTGATGAAGAGGTTTGATTGCATTTTTGTTCAAAGAGATGATTAAAACATAAGTAATGGTCTAGAAGTATCATGGGTTGTTCATTTTGATTGCAAAATGTCTTCAAATTTCTCATCATGAAGGTTTTTAGGAAATAAGTGGTCTACTCAAAGCTTTGAAAGCTAAAAAGTGGTTCAATATGGTCAATGAGGTCTGCACTACTGGTTCTAGTATGAAGAAGGTATGCTACAAGAGGGTGTCTAACAATTTTTTTATGTATTCCAAGACTGTGGAAGTTTAAATATCAATATTTATGTAAGTGAATTCTTGAAACTTAAAGGATGAAATATTCAAGTACAGAAGAGTCTCAAGGTCATGTATACTGGTATGTTCATTTTTTGTTGAAGAATTTTAGTTGAGTACAGAGTAAAAGAGTGATCAAGTGGACTTGTTGATAAGTCTCGAACGCTAGAATGGGTTGATACAAGTCAAGATGGTATTGTGAGGTGTCACATGAATGCTCCATGATAGTAGTATATTTTTCCAAGGGTTTTATGGTAAAAAAACATAATTAGGAAGAATTTTGCAAGGTATGAACTTGCGTGTAGATTATAAGAATCTATGACATAGTTAAGATTTTTGGTGAATGTTTTTGGCATCAAAGAGAAGTTACAGGTGTAACTAAGTGTTTTAAGTGATCTGAAAAAGAGGATTGAATATATGCTCCCGAGATTGAATGTACAAGTGGTTCAGTCAAGCTCACTATGAGAAATACTTCTCAAAGTCGAGGTACAGGGTCAGTGTGATGGTTAAGTCCTTAAAACCTCAATTGCTCCTAAGAAAGGATGTTGATGCACCTCTAGTTGTCTGTGAAGGAGGATATTAATGATTTTGTAGGTTTCTAGATGAATGAGTTTGTTATAGGATTGTAGGTTGTAAGTCATACAAATTATCAAGCTACAAGCATGAGAGGATCCATAAAAGTCTAAAAGAAGCCAAAACAGAGTTCCATAGGATCGATTGAAGGAAAAGATAGGTTTGATATAGTTTTGAGGATCATACTAGGATTGTCACATATCACCGCTTATTGGATTCATGCAATGGATGTTATGAGCTACTTATATATGATAGAGGAAAATATGTTACTTGTTGAGGTTCAAACTTATGTATTGAAGAAGCATGTTCTTGATAACTCATCTTTCAAGATTAAGAGAAAATATCGAGAGAAAGATCTTTGTAGGATGGATTATTTCAAAGTAGTGGGATACAAGGCTTGCATGGTAGATTGATGTGTGCTAATATTCTTGAGAGAGAGCTTGGCTAGGTGATGAGTTGATTTCTTTTAGGATGTCACAATACGTAAATAAGAAAAGTTACTCTTATAGGTGATATATTGTGCTAAGGAGACATCTTCTTGACAAATTGATACCTAGATCGAGTGAATAATTAATAGTTGAGATGTTGTCATCTTAAAAGGTGTTCCTACAGGTGTGCAAATGTTTCTCAAGCGTGTATAAGCTCTTCATGATAGGGGGATCTTGGGAGTATGCTTCTAGATGGTGACATAGAGTTCTCAAGGCAATAGATGCATGTGTTGAGACCTACACTATGCATTGTCAAATTTTTTCCTTTGTATATATGATCTCACCAATTATGACTGTAAAGATTGAGAAAGTTGTTTAAGACCTACCAAAAGTGGTCAAGATGATTTCTAGCCATGCTAACAAGGTGAGTCATTCAAATTTGTGCGTGTGGGCTAGATATGTTGGTCTTAATTCCATGGGAGTAATAGTTTACCAATTCATGTCTTCTATGAATCTTGGGAAGGCATCAAAGTTGGTCTTAAATGTATTGAGAAGTCTAATTAGGTATTTGTGTTCTTTAGTCAGTATGAAGAGAAAGGAAGTGCATTGTTATGCTTAATATATGCCTAGATAAGATGGAATTTGGTCAATAAATATGGTGTGATGGTTTGACATGATATTTATGACATTGTTGGCATGTTCTCAGTGTGTATGGCTCATACTATGGTCTACTACAGTGCTCCAATGAAGGCAAAAACAAGGGTTAATGTGAAAATAGTTGATTTTACTTGCCTAGATGGTGGAATATGATGTCTTGGCTCCAAATATGGTATGATAATGCTTTCTTCATGATTTATTGACATAATCAGATGTTGTAGATGCTTGGCTTATGGGGATTATGGTGATTGGATGCTTGAAAAGAAGGAAAAATCATATTTTGAGGTAATTTTCAAGGTTTTGAGCTAGGTTGAGACCTTTGGTTTATGTTTCCAACAAAAATAAAATGTTGTTAAGCTAAGGTATGTGAATATTATATTGGTACAAGTATGCCTTTGTCATTAATGTAAAAAGGGGGAGAAGTTCGTAGTTTTCCATGTACCACCCTTTTTATTGATTTGTTATCTGAAGAATTGTAATTATATTATGATGGATTTAAATGTTAGTTGTGCATTTAAATCATTGAAGGCATATAGATTTAAATGCGAGGTATTTAAATCAATGAAGTATGAAAGTTAATGTAAAATATAATTATACCATTCAATATATGAACTATATTGAGGAAGTTTAATAGTTATACCTAAGTATGTAAACCTTATGGATGTTTATGATTGTATACATTTAGTGATGAGTTTTACATTTGTGTACTTAGGAAAATATAATGACAGGGTTGTAATTTAATAATTAGGGACTACGTAATTAATGCAGTTTTCTGCCCTAATTAACTCAATGCTTAAGAAATGTGCACAAGTCACTTGTGGAATTTGATTATGTTTTATTATTCAAAACTAAGATATGGACCTTAGGATCAAATAATTAATGGGATGGATATCATCATATGTGATAAAAAATTAATATGTCGTAAAAAAATTCAATGAGGTGGAAATTTACGACAAACTTATTACGCATGTCGAGATCAACATGGAATTAAGTTGTGTTATGAAGCATAATTTTCCCATCTAACTAGTCTAGTTAGCATAGTCATGCTTGCCTCAATGGATGCACAAGTTTTGCATGGATGTGACTTAAATTAATTTAACTAAACAAGTAATTCAATTCTGATAATTGGATCAAGTGATATGGTGATGGGACATGTTTCTATTGATGAATGTGTCATCATGAAACTGAGCATGACATACATGACTCTGAAACTTTGTCTGAAGTAGTGTATGGTAGTACACTATCAGGATGCACCTATTTCTAGCATAAGTGACTGAAAAATATAATGATGATGAATCTCAATATGTTTAGTGCAGGCATGATAGACAAGATTATTCACCATTTCATCATCATATTTTTATGAATGAATGTTAAGAAGGTAAATAGTTGTTTATGGGTTTGAAACCCTAGCTTGAAAGTGGTATGCAAGAAACTCTTCCTAAGTGGACCAAATTATTTCCTAGTGTATGGATGATGATTGGAACATGTATATTATTTCTTCATCCTTCCGAAAGGTATGGTAGAGGTCATGGTGATGAGTGGGTCCCACTCAAACAGATAATTTTCTAAAGAAGAGTGTTTTGGGAAAAGGTTGTCCAAAGGAGTTGCATGCTAAATTGATGGTGCATGATGTATGTGAGTTTTTATTTATTTCCAAATAGGTTTCAGGACATGTTGATGTAGTTACATGGTCAAATGAGCTCCATTCAGGTTGATTGGTCAAAGGGTAGTTTTAGGCCATAAAAAGCAAGGTGCTTAGTAAAATGGTCCTATCTGGAGATAAAAGTGGAATTTGAGATGATTAAAAAAAAATTGGAAAGAGGATATATATATATATATATAAGTTTTATCTCATGATGAGGATTTTTTCTATGGTTTCCGAGTGCATTCGTTGACAAGAATATTTTTGTCGTCATGCGGGACAAGATATGATCTCTTGGAAGTTTTTAGTTTGTGTGAGTATGAGATGGATTAGTGATGATTTATATCACCTAGGAATATGAATAAGGACTAATTTTTATCCAATGAATACACTTATTGGGTCTTGATTGTTCCCAAAAATGTTTTTATAAGCTAATCTTTGAAAACAACTTTTTATGCGGGTTGATTTGGTAAAGACAAAAGTGGATGTGGTTTGAGCAGGTGATTGTTTCAATACTTATAACTTGATTATAATTTTTCTACAGGTTTTGTAATTTCCATAAAGTTTTTACATGGTATGGTTTTGTTCATTTTAAGTGATTTTTAGCATAATGAAGTTTCTAGGGTCTTTAAGAGTGTAAGAAACAACAACTTTGAGATGAACAAAGAGTATCGGGCCCATTAAATGAAATATTATGATTGGTTGAGATAAATTGAGATAATTTATAAATTTTAAATTTTATTTTAATCATGTGTGATGAATTATGGGTCATGAAAAATTATGTACTTTATGTTAGGGCATTTGTATCTTTGTGCCCATGGGGTTTGACCATTTTTGGAATATATATATATATATATATATCATATATATGATATATATATATAATTTTATATCATGATGCGGATTTTTCTATGGTTTCCAGCCGTTCGTTGGACAAGAATATTTTTTGTCTGTGCAGGACAAGATATGATCTTCTGGAAGTTTTTAGTTTGTGTGAGTATGAGATGGATTAGGTGATGATTTATATCACCTGGAATATTAATAAGGAATAATTTTTAATCCAATGAATCCACTTATAGGTCTTGATTGTTCCCAAAAATGTTTTTATAAGCTAATCTTTGAAAACAACTTTTTGGGCAGGTTGATTTGGTGAAGACAAAAGTGGATGTGGTTTGAGCAGGTGATTGTTTCAATGCTTATAACTTGATTATAATTTTTCTACAGGTTCTGTAATTTCCATAAAGTTTTTACATGGTATGGTTTTGTTCATTTTAAGTTATTTTTTAGCATAATGAATTTTCTAGGGTCCTTAAGAGTGTAAGAAACAACAATTTTGAGACGAACAAAGAGTATCGGGCCCATTAAATGAAATATTATGATTGGTTGAGATAAATTGAGATAATTTATAAATTTTAAATGTTATTTTAATCATGTGTGATGAATTATGGGTCATGAATAATTATGTATTTTATGTTAGGGCATTTGTATCTTTGTGCCCATGGGGTTTGACCATTTTTGGAGCATGAAATGTTGTTTTTGGATAAGCCAACCTACTTGGGTCACTTGTGATTGTTATATTTAAAATTTGGGATTTTTTCATGATACATGGGTCAAGCCAAGAGGATGGAATGTTTTTGAGTTTTAATTTTAAATGAAGAGGAGCTTATAAAAGCATTATTTTGGGTACTTTTGCAAGCTATTTGAGTGTGTGCAAGAAGTGCGACCTAGGTGAAAAAAAAATCAGTTGTGTGTGAGAATGAATTGAGATCATATTAGGTGTGTGATAGGTTGAGAAAGATCAGAAATCATGTGTGCAATATTTTTAAGCATTTGGAAGTGAAGAAAGAGCCTAATTATGCAAGATAAAGACCTAGGGTTTGAGCAAGGGTTTGAAAGAGTTTGGAGCTGAATCTTTGGATCACTATAAGATGTGGTATCAACATATTTTTAATTTTCATACTTCATCAAAATCTTGTGTGATGTTTCATATTCATGCAAGTCTCTTGTTGTGTGTAATATCAACAAGTTTTAAGGGTTGGTGCTCCTTGTGGGCTTTGTGCCTCACTAAAGAGATATTTTGTGATGTTTGATATTCACTTGAGTTTTTGTTGTGTGTAATATCCGAAAAAATTTAAGTGGGTTTTATTCTCCTTGAAGGTTTCCTTACATCTTACATCTTGCGTTATGGCGTTTACTTATCTTGCTCTTGGTTTATTGAATGAATGGATAATTTATTAGTGGTTTATGTAAGTGATCTGAAATTGAAGTTTAATTTATAAGGAATGATTCACCCCCCTTCCCGCTTTCTCAGTCCATTGTGCTTCCAACATATCCTAGGTACATCAAGAAGTTTCAAGCATTAAGAGGGAAAGATAAGAAGGTATTCAAAATGAATCTACTAATCTTAAGAGTGATTCTAAGTCAGGTAGGTCCGAGACAATCACTAAAAATAAGGATGTGGAGCATAAATACAAGGTCAAGGAAATGGATTCTATGTCTTAAGAGGAAAAACATGATAAGAAGACAATATGTGTAAATGGTATAAAGGAGAAGAAATCAAAAACAGTCATAGAGATCCTGGTTCAAGAAAGATATCAAAAAGTTTTGATAGATCTAAAAGGGAAGAAGACAAGCCTAATGTAATTCATGAAGTACCTTTATCCCTAAGAGAGAGAGAGAGAAATGAATGAGTTGCATCATGTATGTTTGTCAAATATTCAATTAGAAGATGGAGATATAGGAGATGAAATTATCACACCTAAAGCGTCATCTAAGAAGAATGAGAGAATATCAAAGGTAGAAAAAGATAAGATTTAGTATTTGAGATCTTTTGATGACCATGTTATAGTTTAGTGACCCAATAAGCCGTGTATCTCTTCTCTAGGATTCTAAAATGAATTTATCATTTGAAGGAAGCATGGTGTGTTCTTGAAGGTGCATTACCATCTATAGTTGTTCATCAAAGCCTTCACAATGTTGTAAATGTGTGAATAAATAAAAGGTATGCTTTTTTATCTCCTCATAAGGTTTGAGTGCATGTTTAGTCCGTATAGAGGCTATGAGAATTCTTCAAAAGAGTTGTAAGGTTGTAACAATGTGGCTTGAGATCATATATTTGTATATTTTATTAATAATGTTCTCAATAAATTCATTTAGCTCTGATCTAGTGTGTTATAGTGGTTTGTGATGATATCCTTCTTAGTCTTCAAGCATAGAATAATGAAAAGAGTGAACTTCAAAAGGTTTTTCATGGTTTGCAACCATGTATGTTTGATTCTTAATTGATTGTGCTAGCTATGTGAAAATTTTATGTATACTTTTCATGATTGTACAAAGGTTTTGATACCTTTCAAGAAGAAATGGTCCATGGGTTGATTGACATTTCAATAATATAGTGTCAAGGTGCATGTTAATCAGATGTGAACAAGATGCAGATGCTCTAAGTTTTTTATATGATTTATAAGGTGTTGAAGGTATATTCCATCAATGAAGGAGAAGTAAATGCTCTTAGGATATCAGTGAAGAAATTTGAGTTTTCTCAAGGAGGTATATATGATCTTTAATCCATCAAGTCTACCAAATCTTATGAAGAATAAAATTATATAGTCAAAGCTCTGTGAAAGATAAAATGAATCTTAATAAGAAAATCATTAATTTTCAAGCTCTTTGGTGTAATAATGAAGGATAATAAGGTCATGAAGTAACTCAAATAATCCTAGGCTCATTGAATTATGAACATGAGATCTCAAGTCATGAGGTATAGTTGTGTTATTTATTTTCTTATTTCAATTCATGAAGGAGACATGTGTGCTCTCTTTCTGAGTATGAAAGAAACTTGGTAAAATCACTTTGTCATGTTGATTCAAGTTAGTAAGATGGTCAAGTATGTCTATCTATGTGATATTTGGGAGTTCATGATTAGGTCTTGAGATCAACTTACTAAGTCTAGTTTGATTGTTAGACCCGTAAGTTTGTCTCAGTCAAAATCTATGTTGAATCATATCTAAAATTCTACATGATAATTTTAAATATGATAACATCCCTGTGAAAATATAATTCATGATATTACTTTTGTTTGATGAATTCTAGGTTGATGTTTCTTTTTTAATAAGGTCAGTGGTCTTCAAAATGTTGCAGAGATGGTCGTGTGTGTAGGTGTTTATTATCATCCTAAGAAGCTTATAAAGAATTTGTTCTTTGTTAGTCCATCATATTCTGAATAAGAATGTCACAGATGTTTGAGAAATATTATACCAAGGGTGTAAAATTATCCTTGTTCATGAATTGAAAGTGATTGCGCTTCATGAAGAATTGTATGAAGAAGTGAAAGGCACTGTCAATATTTTGAAGATCAAAAATGAGTTTTCCAGTCGGTATACACTGTGTCAACCTGTAGATGGTTGCTTGTGAGGTATAAGATTATCTCAAACAAGATTTTAGAGTTTCCAAGAGGGTGTTTAGTGATATACAAGTATTGAATGAAAATATACTTCTCGATGAAAGCCCATAAATATCATGCAGAAGTTTCAAAAGCTAGAGGTGTGCCTCAGAGTTTTGTCTTGTGATGGTTATTGGGTATGTAAAGTCAATCCTAACTATTTTTAACCTGAGATTGAAGGATCACGATGATGTGTGTTGATGTATGAGGTGGGAGGGGAGATATAATGTTCTTTATCCCTAGGATATGATGCTAGAAAGGTTGTATTATTAGTATGGGTAAACACCGCATTGTATCAAAATATTGTAGATTGTTAGAGCCTTGAAGTAGTAAGCTATGGGTTTGAGAAGAATTATTGAAGAAAAGAGAGTTGAAGTTGATATTTATTCATGTGTTTTAGGTTTCAATGAGACTAGATGCATATAGTAAGTGATGTTTGCAAGTACATTGATAAGGGGAGAAAGTTTTATGAAAAATTAAGTCACTATATCACATAAAGAAAGTTATAAACACCGAAAAGGTAACTCGGGATAGAAGTGGTAATGTTGGCTCATCTATATGACATGATATCAATGTATATGGTATAATTCTTGCATAGTCAGTTATATAGAGATTGTATAACATTAGGGAGAGCAACAAGGGATTGTTTTATGTTAAATGTGGGATTCTATAGCAAGGATAAGTTTGGGTCTTTTGCTCTAAAATTTTTCTCTAGGGATCTCAATCCTAAATATTGCTTGCAACTTGATATATAGAGTTAAGTTTGTTTTTGAGAATTTTCAGCTAAGATAGGAATATTTATGAGTTAAGAGGATGTTATCACTCAAAGATTAGACTTTTGGTATTTGTATGTGTTATAATGCATCTACCCAAGGGGAGATATAATGTTCTCAATGTTATGGTGAACACAAAAACATAGTCAAGGAAGGAGAAATAATTTTGTGAGATTTAATAATGAGTTTGGTTTATTTTTCCAACCAAGAAGGGGTCCCAATAAGATGATGAAGATGAAGATAATGTGCTATAGGTGGTACTTTGTCATTAATGTAAAAATGGGGGAAGAACTAGGTTATTTTACATAAATGATAAAGGGGGAGATTGTTGACATGTGAGTGCTTGATTTCATTGATGTAAAAGGCTAGTTAATGAAAAAGGAGGATGAAGGAGTGCAAGAGGAAATTTTTAGTGGTTGTGACATGGTAGGACAAGGCATGACATGAGTTCATTATGTCATGAATGAGATCACATGATTAAGGCATGGCTTCTTGAGTAGCTAGTGACTTGTAGATGCATGATGGTGATGTGATAAAATGACATGATGATGTTCTATATGTTTGAGCAGGTGAGTGATAATGTGATACAGTCATCACAGTGTACACAAGGGTGCATGAGTGGCATTGGTGAGATTTTCTTGGTTAAGTAGGCCTAATCATGAGGCATAGTCAATAGGATGACTTGGTATGGCAGAATGAACGCATGTGGTAGATAGAGAAGTGTAGACACAAAATCACACACTTGGGTACATTTATAGGTCCTAAACACATACTAACATTCATATGATTCCTAAGCAAGAAAACTAGTAATTGATGACTAACTTTGTCCTCTTTTCTATGTTTCTGGTTTTCTATTTGTTCTTACACACCCTACAACCCAGTCGGTATTTTAATTATTTATCTTTTATGGCTTCAGACACTAGCGCACTTACAACCAAGACAGGATAGTAGCTCCCAAGAACTCTTGTCCCCTCCGAGATATCTAACCATTTTCTATCTTATTGACTCCTTTTAAGTCTCTTTCATCTTTTGGGCATCTTTTTCACTTATGGGTCAGTCTTTCAGTTTTTAATTATGAAATTAAAATAAGGGAATCATATAAATACATAGTTATGTGTTTAAAATAAAGGACCAAGCTCTAAGAATTATTACTATCACCTAAGCTTGCATCCAAAATGCACCTAAATCACTTCAAAGAATCCATTCAATGGACAATGGACTAAATTTTTTGCATACACTACATAGGAAAGGGGAATTTTATTCTATTCCATCCACACATGCTATACATTGTTATATTCTAGATCTATCCCACTATCAAGTGCAACTTACACTAGGGCATTCTACGGCACAATCCTTACACACACTCACAAGAACTACATGGATTTTGAGATATAGTGTAGTGCTTGGTTGTAAGTTCACTCTGTCGAGTGACCTTTGAGGTCATTCTGAATCCCCATATTATATTTTTCCTTTTTGGATTTGATGTGGTTTTATGGGTTTTTGCAGGTGAACTTCTATTTTGCAAGTTACATGTATCTTTTGTGATCAAGGTACAACATACGGTGATCAACATGAGCTATTTACAACACTTGTGTGACATAGTAAAATTAGGTTCTCGACCATTTTTGTAGTCATGGGCACCCGTAGAATTCTCTTCGCACCCAGGCATCATTGTTCCAATCTAGTCACCCATGTATAGCCTTGTCCATGAGTTGAAAAATTTATCTTGAGCATTTATGACACTATTCACCTCATGTTCAATATTTTCTCAGTCCCAAATTAAAAAAATCAAGTAAGTCATCATTTCTATATCTCTTTCTTATGGTTTGTAATTTTTTTTTTTTTTTTTTTTCATATTACATCTAACAACTATATATCATTGTTTACATTCGTTACTACTCATGAATTAGGGTTTTACAAAAAAACATTTTTTGTTAAATCATTTGGTGAACTTGATCCATTAAAACCCACCTTTTTCTAGGAATTTTTGCAATATTTCTATCATGGCTCAATCTTATAAACCCTTTACCAATGAATACCTTCATGATCTCAATGTTCATCTTGTTGAACATCCTCAAAATCTAGATATGCTCTTCTTCGCTACTCGTGAGGAGGCCACCAACCTAGCTAGCTCAACCCTCCCACCTATAATGTTGTTTTCATTCATATTACAACACAACCTCCTCCTGATACCATCCCACCTACCTCAATTATTCCTACTTTTATTTCTACTCCTACCAACCATTTCAATCCACCTTTTATTCCCACTCACTACAAGTCTCTTCATTTGGCACTCAAGACCTAGCTTCTTTATATCATGATCTACATACTTAGAGCCATCAACTTCATCTAGTTACTTCTTGTTCCTCTCTATATCTTGACTCCTTGCTCCTTCATACCCCTTTCACACCACCATTTTGGATTATGCATTTCTTCCCAACTTTTCACCCCTAAGTTTCCCACCTTTAATGGCCATGGTGACCCTTAGGAGCATCTTATATCTTTTCATGTGGCATGTCTAGATTATGTGGATGATCATACTTTACTAGCCAAGCTATTTCCTAGGAGTTTACAAGATTACACCATGTGTTGGTTTTACGATCTACCTGTTCACTCGGTAACATATTTTATGCATTTATCTGATGTTTTTATTACACATTTTTTAATCAATATCGGTTCTAAAATATCATATGCTCAACTTGCACAAATTAAACAAGGATCTAATGAGAATTTAGTTGACTATGTGTTGTGTTACAAGAAAAAAATAGCTAAGATGACCAATGTATGTATTGATTCTGAATTTCAAGATCTTTTTCCAAAGTCTTTTATTCCATTGCAAGAGTGTGTTATCTTTGAAACCTCTCCCTCATTTGATCAACTATGTCATACACTTAAATTACATGAAATAAAACTCTTATCTATGGGAAAACTCAAATATCATGATCATGCTTCATCTTCATCTTCTAATCATTTTCAAGGAAAATCTACTTTCAAGTTATCTCCTAAGATCATTGAAGCATAAGCTACTATTAATTTTGTTTCTTCTCCTAAAAATATTCAATGAAACCTCTAAAGTGTACATTTACTAAATTACCTTATGTTCCTCATTTTTTATTTCCACAACTTATCGAAAGCAATCTTATTACGCTTCCACCACCACTCAATCTTGATCCATCTTGCCCCGTGGCTGCAATTATGATGAAAATTCTAAATGTGATTATCATCAATGTGTTGGGATTCCACTTATCAATGTTTCAAACTTAAGCATCTCATTCAAGATATTATCGACAATAATGTAATTGAGCTCCCCGAGCCTTCGGCATCTAAGTTGATCAGATCAATGAAAATAACAAGCTAAAAAATTTAATAACCCATTTCCTAAGCATGACAAGCAAGCTACTGATTCTTCTTCGATAATCATACATATTGTGTTGTGCCTCCTCCTTCATCGGGGCCTCTTGATTTTCTAGTTTCTAATGTTGATGCATCTCCACCACTCATTACATTCTCAGATCACGATTATCATGCTACATTTTCTTCTGATTCATTACACATCAATGCTTCTATTGGATCTAATGTTATCAATAACATGATGATCTATCCATCAACTCCTATCAGTGTGTGCTCTATTACACTCCTCATAGCTATCAAATGTCCACTCTCTAATATTTCATATCCAATTCCCAAATTTTATGGCTATATCAAGCTTCTAGTTATAGTTGGGCCTCTCACCATGCTTGTTTCATTCATTGTGGCACCTTCAATCAAAGGTTGTGACATGCTCTTAGGTATTCCTTGGCTCCATGCCACCCAAGCCATCCCCTCCATGAATCATTTTTGCCTCAATTTTATTCACAATAATTGTCACTCTCAAAGGTGTTCCACCATACACACCATTGCCTCAACCTCCTCTTGAGGACATCCTTCCACTAGTTGCAACATCTAGCCCCCTGGCCTCTCAAATCTAAGGCACATTCTACACCTAGCTCTCCTATTTTCACATGACCTACTTCTCAACCTTTCATCCTCATCGGTCCACTAGTCCATCTCGTTGGCCTAAGTCCCCTACTCAGGAAGCCCCTTCACATAGGTTTTCACCACCTCCTTCACCTCCTAGGTATCCTTCACATAGGTTCTCATCACCTCTTAGGTATCCTTCACATAGGTGTTCATCACCTCAAATGCATCCTTCACATAGGTGCTCATCACCTCCTAGGTCTCCTTCACATAGGTGTTCACCACCTCCTTCATCACATAGGTCTCATTCACCGATACATCGTCACTCTCATACACCATCTCTTAGAGAATTATTACATGCCTTTATCTCCTTAGACATTGAGTGGAGGACCCTTTCCCTTCACTCTCATTGGATAGCTTACCTTTCATCACACACTTGGGGGTCATCACACTTACTCCCCCTCCTAAGATGATCAATTGTATACCATTCTTACTATTACGCTTCGCGCTTCATACCTTCTATTTCTAAACACTCTTACACAATTTTATACACATCGTGTATCGGCATTACCCTATGACGCACTCTAGTACTAAGTTTCATACTCAAAATTTATGGTCTAAATATGAAATTAACCTCACCCCATTCATTCTTTACGCATTGTGCTTCATGATCTATGTTTCTAGCATTTCACTTTAAACTATTTCCCAATGACACGCTCTTGTTCTATGGTTCATTATTGATTATTGAGGGGTCGTTTATAAATGAACCTCATCTCATACACATATTTTAGGGGCATGTTGCTCCTACCATCATTCACATTTTACATACCATTCCATTCCACTCATCTACAACATTTCATATCTTGGTTTCACTTACTCTTGCTTACTACTACTACTTACATGATGCACTTTGATTACTATGTTAGCTGGAATTTATGTATTTAATTATTTTTCTATATACACATGCATGTTCACTTGGTCTCTAGTGGTGATTGCATAACTTACATAACTCTTACACATGAAGCAATGATGATTGGCACTATATCTTTTACTAGTCCCACTTAGGCTCCACAGGGGCATCTACATTTCATACTCTCACACATTATAGGTGTTATTGTTTCATTATTTACTACTTCTACTTCCTAGCACACTATTTTCCATTAATATATACATACTTTGACAAACTTTTTATCTTTCTAACATGCTAATGGGTGCTTCATGTGTAGCATTTTATTTGTAGGACTATTTTCCACCATGATTGTCGATACACTTTGCTTGATACTATTTTTTATTCTATGTCATTGTTTGTGGGATATGTCATATGTATTTTTTTATCATTTCTTGTATGCTTTTGGCTACTTTGTCCCTGATTGTCTTGTGACATTGTGAGTGATGTCCCATGTATGAAACCCACTTTTCGTTCTACTTTTTTTGCACACTTTCTTATTAAATTATCCTCCATTGCATGCTTACTAATTTTTCTACTAACACATGTTTCTAGCCACTTTGTTTTGTATATGTCTTAGTTTCTACCATGCACATCCCCTACCCCTACAAGGTATCAGTTTCAGATTAGCATTTGGTCCTCTCCTTTGGGCCACATTCTCCTATCGATGTCACATGCACCCCAAATGAGGGGGCATACATTGGGTGAAAAATCACTCCATATAACAACTTAGAGCTATAATTCATATATGCATAGTACAAAATCATCACAGGCTACAGTTAAAGAAATAACCCAGAATTTGACTTGGGTCCTCAACATAGTACAAACACCAGCACCTAGACTCAGACAATAACGCCTAAGCACATGTTTCCTCCCCTCAGTTCCTATGTCTCGGGGGAAGATAGATTCATTTTCTAATATTAGCATAGTTCACACAAGTCTTTAAAGTAGTTTTTACATTACAGGCTTAGTCCTCCAGCCATAAAATGCATTCTATCTCCATTTTAATCAGAACAATCAATACATTTGGAACTAATTTGGGACAACATGAACAAAACAGGGATGTACCATCTACAATGGTGCTCATTGGGTAGAGTCATGGAAGGAGAGTAACACTAAACCTCTCTCCCCAACACTTGCTCATTAGCATGAGATCGCCCAAAAAAACTCACACTTGGTGTGAGATCGCCAAAAACTCACCATTGGCATGAGATAATCCAAAAAACTTGCTATTGGCATGAGATCACCCAAAAAAATCACTCTTCACAACATTTCAAGATACTTTTCTATATTTTACACACTTTTACATCTCATGCACACTTTCCTTTTTACACAATTTTACATAATTTTACATACCATGCATACTTTACACAAATTTTTCATATACACGACTTTGACTACTCTTTCACTCTTCTTTTGCAGATACATCCTTAATACACAACAAGAAGTATCCCTACATCAGCAATTCAAGCACAAAAAAAGTACAAGCATCACATATTCTTCACCCCTAGGGTCACTTTCCTTTCCCAGTCTCCACGCTTCATTTTACACTCATTCCATGCTTCACTTGTCTCTTTGGCACGTTATCACCATCACACTCTACAAGAACAAAAGGTACACATATTCTAACTAATTTATGTTATCAATTATTTACTCAACAACATAAAGTGGGGGCAAATGTAGACACAAAATCATGCACTTAGGTACATTTCTAGGTCCTAAACACATACTAGCATTCATATGATTCATAAGCAAGAAAACTAGTAATTGATGACTAATTTTGCCTATTTTTGTGTTTCTAATTTTCTATTTGGTCTTACACACCCTACAACCCATTCATTATTTTAATTATTTATCTTTTATGGCTTTAGACACCAACACTCCGCTAGGATAAAAATGCCCAAGTGATCATGTCCCCTCTGGCGCCCTGGCCCTTTTCTATCTTACTCACTCCTTTTGGGTCTCTTTTATATTTTGGAAATATTTTTCACTTATGGGTCGGCCTTCCATTTATAAATTATGAAATTAAAACAAGGGAATCATATAAATACATAGTCATGTGTTCAAAATAAAGGACCAAACTCTAAGCATTATTACTATCACCTAAGCTTACATCCAAAAGGCACCTAAAACACTTCAAAGCATCCATCTAGCATCTATTCAAGGGACAAGGGACTGCATTTTCTATATACACTACATAAGAAAGGGAAATTTAATTATATTCCATCCATACATGCTATACATTGTTACATTCTAGATCTATCCCGCTATCAAGTACAACTTACACTAGGGCATCCTAGGGCACAATCCTTACACACACTCATAAGAACTACATGGATTCTAAGATGTAGTGTAGTGCTCAATCATAATTTCACTCTATCAGGTGACTTTTGGGGTCATCTAACTCCCCATATTTGATCTTTATTTTATTTTTTTAATTATTGGCAAATAGTTTTTTGAAAGGGACTATACCCTTGTACAAAGATGACTCAGAAGCCAGATGTGCCCAAGTGAGCAAAAGATCAAAAGGTCAAAAACAACAAGGGCGCAAGCAGGAATAGAACCTACTAAAGACAGCACTAAAACCCGCAAAGCCCAGCAAGAGAACAGCAAAAGAACAGCGCCGATGGGAACAATTACATCCAACCTAAGTGCCCCGGCGCGCACCCCCTCCACGAAAACCGCGGAAAGATTTTCTACAAACAGTGCTCCAGCCCGCCATGTTTTCGTCATCCACGTCGAGAACCTCCTCTAAATTACCATTTAAAACAGAATTTGAAACCCTCGCCTCCGAAGTCAATAATGAAATCTTTTCACTTTTACTGTCCATCTTCCTTCTGCAACGGTTCAAATCCGCATTTAAAGGTCTTTGTTTATGAGCTTTCATAGATTTACTATGTCGGTTCACTTCCCGCGTGGCAGTCTCCAAATCTGCCGTAATTAAATCTGTTTCTGACCCAGTCTCCCATTCGGAAGATTCACTATCTACCTTGTTTGACTCGTGAACAGTTTTGAATGGAATTTCCCGCGTCTTCCACGCCGTAGCAGCCTGTCCCACGCGTGCAGAGAGGTCGCCATGCGAAGCCGCGAGTAGAGCCATTTCGGACTGGTTAGTTCCGCCATTGTTGCAATTTCCTGTGCGTAATGTGTCAGGGATCTCTCCTTCGAAGATCCGCACCTCCTCTCTGCTGTTTTTCCTGCCTATTTCATCCACTGTCTCCGCGGAGCACTTGCATAGTTTGGCTTGGAAGTTGACCTTCCAACATTTGGGACAGACCAAACCGTGGTCTTCAGGGATGATGTTCTGCACAAGACGGCCCGTGGGAGAAGAAAGAATGATATTCTTTGGGAGAACAGCCCCCACCTCCATGCTAACACATAGTCGTGCTCTTACAAGCCTGCTTCTGGCTTTTGTTGCAGGTTCCAAGGATATTAGCTCTCCCATTGAAGCTGCTATGCCAATAAGGACTTCGTCCTCCCAAAATTCCACTGGAAGAGCCGGCAGAGATATCCAAATGGGCAATTCCTTGATTTGAAGAGAGACCCCTGGCTTCCATCGCCAGATGCAGGGCAGTTCTTCCAAACATCCAAGGAGCGTCGAGAACCTTAACCATCTCATCTTCCTTAGAAAAATTGAACGAAGGGCGTGGCTGGGAAGAGCGATGATATCAACCCAGCAGCACCACTTCCGTCCGCACCATTTGCGGACAGCATCGATATTTGGACGATAGCCTGCAAAAGCTCCAATTAGTGCAAAGGGAAACCTGGACTTGGCCTTCTCAATCACAGATTCTGGAACAGAAATGCAGTGCGCTTTCGCTTCATCATCCCAGATGGAGGAAAGGGCAGTAAACACCCCTGTGGATTGAGGGAATAGCTTGGACCTCCATGAGCAAGTTTCCATGGTCGCGGAACAGCCGCGGAACAATTACGAGCAACTTGCCAGGAAACGCAGAACAGCGCAACAGCGCGGAAACATTCGCGAGCAATCTCGAGCGATCTCGGAGCGAAGCGGCTTCGCTGAAACAATCGCGAACAATCGCCGCAATGGCTTAATGCACGGAACAGCCGCGGAACGGCCGCGGAACAGTCGCGGAGCAATCTCGGAGCAGTCAAAACCCTAGCAGCAGAGCGTAATAGATATTTGATCTTTATTTTTTAGATTTGATGTTTTTGTGGTTTTTTACGGGTGAACTTCTATTTTGTAGGTTACATGTATTTTATACGATCAAGGTGTGATATACAGGTGATCAATATAATTTATTTTTGACACTTGTGTGACACAAGTAAAAAATCAATTGTTGACCTTTTTGAAGTCATAAGAGCTTAGTAGAAGTTTCCAAGATGCCAAGACATCCCTCGCCTAGTCTAGGTGCCCATGTCCACCTTTGTCGATGAGTTACTGAAATTTATCCCGAGCATTTACAACATTGTTCACCTCCCGATCAACATTTTTCCCTATTTACACCAAATCCCGAGATCAAACAAAAATTAGATAAGTCATCATTTATATATCTCTTTCTTATGGTTTATACTTTACTTACATATTACTTGTGTTATATTACATCTAGTAGTTATAGATCATTGTTTACATTCAATTACTCTGCAATTAGGGTTTTAGAAAAAAGTATATAAAATCAATAAGCATGGTAAAGGTGTGGAGAGCATGAAGAGAGTGTGTTAAGAAACTAATGTGAGTATTAGACTTTATACATATAGGTTTGAGCATGGTTTGCGGTGATCATCTAAACCGAGTCTAGATGCTTAGAGGCCTAGGGGAGAATGAAAGTGATTTTCATAGAGCTAATTGATCCCATGAGGGAATGTAGAGGTGTGAGACATCTTGTCTCAAAGGTGTGTGAGTGACTTCATGGTAGAGAACATGAAAAATTCATGGAACATGGGTTAAAACAAACTCAACTAGGGCTAATTTTAAGACCTAGTGCAAGCATGGCTTGGAGTATGAAGAAAGGCAAGCTAAGGAAGGAAAATACAAGATATAGGAATGTGTTGGGACATTTTATAAAGGATATGTAAGGTGCTATAGGTTAGGATTTAGCAGGTAGAAGAGTGTATGAGGTCTTTTGTAGGCATGCTCTTGAAAATAAACCAAGTATACATGTACAAGTCATGGTGCATGATGAATTACAGTTAGGTTTAGACTTAAATGAGCCATGAGACATGTGAATTATGTCAATATAGTGTTTTGGAAAAAAATCAAGTCAAAATTCAAAGGGAGGAGCAAGGAAAATTAGTTTAATTCCTATCAAGCGCTTAAAATTTTCATTTCCAGCTCTAGGATTAAGTTTCATATGCTCATTGGTACATCAAATATCTGCATGGGGACCTAGTTTTTCACCAATTTTGGTGCATGGAATCAAGATAATTTTTCAATTATAATTAGGAATAATGATGCCCTATCTTTATGAATGATCCTTAAGAAGTTAAGTGGGTCCAAATCCTCCTAAAGCCCTCTACCTTGAGAGCGATGTAGAAGAACTAAATTTTTTTATCATGAAATGAATTGGGGTAGATAATGTGAGGTCTCAGGGATGTAAAGGACTCCTTATATCTTTTTAAATGGCATTTTATTGTTCCAAGTGTGAAGGTACAACAAAATCACTATTTTATGAATATTTTCATGTAAAATCATGTGATGAAGGTTTCATGGAGAAAAAATTGGTTTAGGAGAAAGCTTGGGATGTGTCCTAAGTTCTCATGAGAATTTTTAGGTAGGCTCTTTCCATACTTTTGGTGAAACATGTCAACTAAGATGATCTACTGCTTAAGGCCTAACAAGGAAAAATCAGTCATGTTTGATTGAGAGGAATTTGATGTGAATGCATGTTTTAGAGATGTTATATGAGCATGGATGGTTGATATAAGTCCAAAATGACATGTTTGAGCTCAATACTTGATCATGAGGAGTGATATTTAGTCTAAGCATAAATGGTATAAATTGCTCCATAATGTATGTCAAGTAGATCTAAGGAACCAGATTGTAAATGTGAATTTATCCTCGTAAAACATGTAAGTGAGTTCTTGAAGTTTAATCTGAGATATATTGTGAAGTGCTTCATGGTTTGGTTTGGTATGAAAGTGAGTTTTGGAGTGATAGAATCCTTCTAGGCCAAGACTAGTTTTGTGTCTTCAACCCAGTTGAGTTTTCTCATAAAACAATGCATATTGAACCTATATACCTTGAAATTATGCTCTTTTTTTAGTTTTAAAATTTGCACAAGTAGCATACATTTCTAGAAATCTTCCATAAGATCCATGAATAGATGATTTGATGAGTGAACTAACTCATTTTGTGAAGATTATTTTTATGTACATTCAAAGTTATTAGGACCTTGTCCTAATCGGTAGTTCATGGTGAGATTGAAGGTGATAGTACTACTCCATGACATTACAAGTGAACCAAAGGACTCAAACAATATTATCCAATAATCAAGAAACTTTAAATCTCATACTTTGGTGTTGATGAAGCAATCTTGTAATCTTGTATCTTTGAGTCGTTGTGGATTGTAAGTATCAAGTGAGGAGATGAGTTGAAATGGAAGTCTCTTTCTCGACCTACAACCCTCCAAGTATTTTGTAATTTCATGGACATATTGAAGTTTCCTCCTTCCTATTTTTGTTGCATGACATGAGTTTAAAGTTTTCTCATACACCCAAGTTGAATATTTTGTTTTGAAGCTCATACACCTAGTAGAGCATATCAGTTCTAATGGAATATTGATAGTATAATGGAGAGTTAAAAAGGTTTTCAAGGATATACAAGGCAAGGATAAGACTCGTATTAACATACCTCCATCATCCTAACACTTGTTCATGACTTATGAGATCTAGAAGGAAAATATTCTGCGTTAAGAAGAAAATAAGAAGGATGAAACCATTACGATTAGATGTCATAATATAAATGGAATATTTTAAGATGTTTCAGATGTGCAAAGTGAGTTCAAGAATGCTTTCATGATCCTCATATGTGTCATAAGTGTCATGAAAATTCCATGAAATGTAATTTCTTGTAGCTGACACCCTACATATGTAATGATTGATATGTAACAGTCCTAGATAATGTCACATAGAATCTTGTAAATGAAGTGAAGAGACAAGAATGTGAATTTTTGGAAGAGGAAGTGTAAGAGGTGTAAGAGAGGGTTATTCTCATGGATAATAATAACTAAGTGTGTATGAAAAATGGATTTTTTTATGACTGCATTGTAAAAAGAATGAGATGTTAAGAAAGAGGTGTAAAATAGGTTCATTCGTGTGTGTGTGAGAGAGAGGTGAAATGTGTATGTGAGAATATGTCTTCAAGATTGTATTAGTACAAGTATAAGTTGATGATAATATTAAGTGTAAGATTTTGAAGGTGAGTTCATCATTTTCTTAATGAGGGACAAAAATGTGAGAGAAGACTAAATTTGCAGCAGTATGAAGTGATGAGAAACTAGGTGAATCAAGGTGTATGAAGAAATAGGATGAACATAGATGAGCTGAATATGAGATCACAAAGTTGTTTTATTAAGAAAATAGGTCAGATGAATGTGATCAAAACCTATAAATACTAAGTGGGTGCTTAGAAAAATAGGGATTTGGTGCTTCCATGCTATTATGTGCTTGCAAAAGTTGTCAAGTAGGTGTTTGGCTAAGTTATTGGAGTTGGTCCTTCAAGTTGAGTGGGTGCTCAAAAAATTGAAATCCTTGTAATCTGATATGGGACAATTTTCCACATTAGTGCATTTATTTCAATGTTGTTTTCTCCCTTTAAGGGTTTCCCACATTAATCATTGCCTTCATGTGTGTTTGCTTGACATTTTCTTATGTTTGAGTATCATTGTTTCCTCATAGTAAAGTTGTTTAAGATTGAATTATTTTATGAGATTTGAATTTTTCAAGTTTGAAGAATCATTTATTCACTCGTACCCTCTCTCAATGCTTTTGTTTCCAACACCCTCTATTTTTGATCAAGAATTTCCGTGCTTGTTACCTATCCAAGTTAATGTACCAAACCAAGCACAAAAACCCTGAAAAACTCAAATGAAATCGATACCTGATAGATAAGACAAGATGCGAAGATGTAGATGGAAAGGAAAGCCGATGTAGACAAGACGGGCGCACACGAGTGATCCTGTAAGGTAGATCTCGAGAAACCTGCGAGACACATATACTTGACAAAAAAAGACAACATTAAAAGATATTTGGGTGGACTGCCTGAAAAGCGGGTCCGGGAAGCGATAAGCTCCCTCGGCAGATGTCAGTCCACGTTTTCAATTAAAGGAAGAAGCATACATGATAAAAGAATGTAAATAAATGTCTAGATTTTCTGATCAAAAGTGACAAACAGAATGTAAACAATGGACAGAAAGCAACAAAAAATAGGAAACTGTGAAAACAATGCTAGATTTGTGTCCTCGTAATGCGATCCGATCGGCGTTAATTAGGAAAATCAGGTCGAATCGATATAGGTCGGCGCCGAATAGATAAAATTGGCATCGACCGGAGATGATCAGCATCGACTAGGGGAAAAATTGCAGGAAGATTGAGAAACAAACAGTGAAAGCTAGGTCACCAATGTCCACGCATCTGCAGGAGCCTTTGGGATGCCGACAAAACTCCACCTTTGCTAGACGCGAGGTATAGTCACACCAAAAAATTAGTGGAGGCTTGCGATGTCGATGTGTTAGGAGCAGAGTAACAGTACTCCTCTCAGGGATTGATTTGGACGGAATTAGCTTTCACTCGATAGATAATGCTCAGGCTCAATGTTCAGAACTCTCTGTCGTTCTTTCTATCTAACCAGAACTAAATTCTTGCCCTGTATTTGTAATCAGCGCCGACCAAGGTATAATGGGTGCTGCTCTGAAAATTTGATGTCGACCGAGTACTGGTCAATGCCGATCAGCAAACAGACTCCCAAAATGGCCAAAAAGGACATTTTTTGGAAAGATGAGAGTGATCCTTCCACCTCAAATATGAGAAATATCTCACTGCAAGGTTTGGGAGGAGGAGAAATAGGGGGTAGATGGATAGAATAGATATGGGAGGTTAGGAATTGATATGGGGTAGATAAGTGGTTAAAATTATAATTAAATAGTTAATATTTAATTATCCATGGATAAAATACAATGGGGTATACAAAACTTAGGATAGATGTTTAATTAGATAGTTAATTAATACCCTAAAGGAAAAGTAGTGATATAAAGGTGCCCTGGTGTTACCCAAGAAGGTAAACGAATGTGGGGACACCAATTTTAGGTGTCTACATTTTGCCCCTTTTTGTCAAGTAACTTGCGCTAAGCAAAGTTGCAAGACAAAAACAAGGAGTTGGAAGAAAGGAAGAAAAAGTGATGATGTGATCCCCCTCAAACTAGGGATGGGGTGGGCCCAGAAAGAGCAACTAATCTCAAGTTTTAAAAAGGTAGATGAAAATGTAGGATGCCCCAGCTAGATTCCTGGAGTAGATCTGATCATTAATGACACATAAAAATAACCAAAAAAGGTAGCGACCTAAGGAGCCCACATTGGTAGGGCAAACTAGATGGTCTTCACATGAGATGACGTTAGTACCTACAGACCCATGAGTGGAAGGAGGGCTTCGAAATAGCAACAACTAAAGAATGACACATTGGTAGGGACAATTAGACGGTCTACGAAGCAGACGACGTTAGTGCCTACAAACCTGCTATCTTTAAGCTACCACAAATGCGAGTGACCCATGTACAGGGAACATACTCGAAATGGGTGAAAATATCGAAAGTATGTGCCAAAAAGGCAACACTCAGGTCATAATAATGACCAGATAAATAATTCAAGCATCAACACTATGGCAAAAAGATTAGGAGATGGAAGAAAGCGATTTGGAGAAGAAAAATTGCAACCAATCGGCAATGATGGGCCTAAATCGGCGTCAATCAAGTTAAAGTCAACGTTGACTAAATAAATCGGTGCCGATCACATAAATCGGTGCCGACCAAACAAATCGGCGCCGACCGTATCGAACACATATAAATATGCGAAAGGAAAACGTGACCGATTTATTTAGACCTGACGATTGATTTAGAGAGAGTCAAAAACTGATTTTGAGCAACATGGAAGCCTCTAGGAGCAATCAGAAGTGAAAGAGGACATGACCTAGGGTAAGTGGATCTACCCAAACTTGCTATGTGGTTTGATCCTTAAATAGCATATTAGGATACTAATTTTTAGAAAAAAGAATAAGTGGGAGGCCAGATTGTTTTGGATGCTTGACCTCCCAATCGACGTCGGTTGGAAAAATTGATGCCGATTAGATGGAATCGGTGCTGATTCACTTCAATCGACTTCGACTAGGTTAGATCGATGCTGATTAAACTAAATCGATGCTTATTTGACCGAATAGACTTATAAAATGATAGAATGTGTTTTTGATGTTCTAATTTGGATAAATGGGAGGCTAACATTGTTCCTGACGTCGTGGATGCAGGCAATGAGAGGCATTACACATGCAGGATGCTATTCTTGAGCTTCTGGAGACCATTCTCCCCAACATGACTCGAGCGTGATCGTGCCGCCACCTAGAGCTAGCCAGTGCTCGGGGGCTTTTGTACTACCAATGGGTGCCTCGAGATGTAGAGCTGATGCGAGCACTAGTACGTTGATGGGATAGCAAGACATGCACTTTCTGGTTCAGGATGGGTGAGATGACCATCACCCATGAGGATATATATAGGATCCTGAGGTTGCTGAATCACCGGGGACCCGATTGAGACTACTCCACGAGAACAACAGTAGAGGGCCCTAAGACGATTGTATGGAGACAGGGCAGATGATTTAGAGATAGTGTTTGGGGTGGTGAGGATAGCCTCACATTATAGACAGGGTGATGTCAGGAGCAGATGGATAACGCTGATTTAGATAGCGATCTCCTATTTTGCTCTGCCAGATTCAGGAGGTGGGATATTTCCATTGCTGTTACTAGACTATGTGTGTGACATCCTGTAGTTCAGACAGGTGTTTACGTTTGCTGATGCCCTGATAGCTCAAATATACTATGAGTTATGGATGTACACCACCAATAGGCAGACAGGTATCGATGTTAGCTTTGTGCTCCATTACGGGTATATGAGCACGCTTGATGATCAAGCCATCCGGGCTTCCATGGATGCCAACGTGGGGGCCCTTGATTATGGATTCTGGCGATGGCAGGCTGACATGGCCGTGGGAGATACAAGGAGATCTACAGAGTGGTATCTTTGAGTGCTTCAGACGTTGACACCAGAAGCGAGGTCATTTGAAGACCATATCGGGTCTACTCGACATGGGCTGGTTAGGAGGCTCACCTAGTGGGGCTGAGATGGAGTAGGGTGGTTAGGGGCCGCAGGCCATATATATGGGAGTGCGTCCCATTTATACGGGTATTGAGGCAGTTCGGCCTAGTTCGTGAGAGTTCAGACCACTTACAGGCCATACAGGCAAGATAGCAGAGAGACCTATCTACCAATTTTGATTCCGGTAGATCCATTAAGGGAGGCCTCACCTTCCACAGATAGTGATGAAGACACCAGAGTAGATGATGGCTATGTGGCATGGTATTCTACAGAGATACCACGACACCTACCAAAGACCTATAGACGTATACGAGGAGGACATAGCCTCAGCAGGCTGAGAGGTTGGAGGCGAGAGCATGCTACCCTAGATGGCAGCACACACTAGGCTGCCCTCGGGGAGATTAGAGCTCTCTACGATATAGGAGAGCGATGCACCGATACTAGAGAGACACGGCCGTCGTCAGGAGCGAGATACAATGATCCAAGAGGGGATCGCTACCATCGGCACAGAGAGGCCCTTAGGGCCAAATATGGTGATATAGGCACTATTTCAGAGTCCAGGTCACGGTGGTGTGACATTAGGAGGGCCACCACCACCGAGTAGCAGCGCCATTATGAACACCTGGTATGGTGATTCTGAGCACTTATCAGTCTCTCCTTGCAGAGGTGAGATACTATGAGGCATACCCGGCATAGCATGCCCCGATGTGCCTTGTTATGATGTGAGGAGGAGATTAGTGATAACCGCAGCTAGTTGTGCATCGGAGGAAGGAAGCACCGGAGGAGAGATTGAGGTTGCGCAAGCCCCCAAGAAGGTGCTTCTATCTTGACAGCAAAAAGGTGGTCGTCGGAGACAACCTGACCTGAGGAGGGTAGAGGAGATAGTGTCTTCCACCTATCGGATTTTACGATATAGGTATGTTATATTTTTGTATCGATATATTGATGTAGCCTCGATTTGAAGGCATTTTTGATGTATGATATAGATGGATTGATTAAAATCCATCCATTCTTTGTTGTACAAACACTCATGTATATATATATATTTATCATTTTACGTGTTATGTGATTGTACTCATGCATTTAATTTTGATAGATATGGATAGATGTAGCATAAGCTGTGATAGATACGGACATATCTTTGATAGAGGATAAATAGATGTGACTTGATGGGCATAGACATAGAGGATAGATAGATGTGATGTGATTTGATGTGATTGATATGTTTAAGATATTAATTTAATTTTGATGAAAATAGATATAGATAGATGTAGTGTAAGTTTGATGGTCATAGACATGTCTTTGATAAAGGATAGATAGATGTGATGTGGTTTGATGTGATTGATTAGATTTGATATGTTTAGGAAGCTAACTTAGTTTTGATGAAATAGATATAGATGGATGTGTATTTAGACAAAGTAGATAAGATGAGTATAGATAGATGGTAGATTTTGACATGTTAAGTGGAAATGCTTTTGTGACAAAGAAAGGATGTAATGATATTACCTTAGTTTATAAGATAAAAAGCAATACACTTTAGATAGAAAAAAGAATGATAAGTTAGGCTCCTAACCGACCATACATAGAGACTTTGATAGAACACCAACAGACGATGCATACAAGGCCATGTATGAGGTTAAAATAAACCTGACACTAGCGAGTCGCAAACTAGATCGAGGAGGTAAATGGAATTAGAAGTAAGTATGTATCCCACCGAAAACATAAGAAGGACATAATACATGCTCATATTGGGAAAATATGGTCTCCATATGATCGAAAAAGTCTAATATCTCAGCTTCATGATTTCTTTTGATAGGAGAGAAAACTGATCAATGTGGGAAGTTTGCTTAGAGAAAGACTAATCGATACGGGAAGTCTTTCAATGATGCTAAAAAGTGAAAAAACTGGCCGAAGAGGTAGTCTATTACTACAAAGGCTGATGGATGTGAGAAGCCTTAAAAATTCCATGAAATAAATATTTGTCCTTGAGGAGTGGTCTATATTTTGAATTTGATGATAGCCATCCTTCAAGGAATGGTCTATACTTTTAATTTTTGATAAGGCATGAATAGCTGTCCTTCGAGGGATCAGTCTATCTTTTGGAATTTTTAGGATAGCATCCCTCCCCTATTTTTTTTTTTGGAGCTTCAAGATATTTTTTGAAAGAAGCTGAGTTTAGACCAGATAGATCAAATAGAGGGGAAGAAAACTTATAAAAACATGCACTCATGCCTCGAGTAGATTTGATTAAGACAGATGCTTAGGATAGATGAAGTAGTGATTAAGGTGTTCCTACCATGAGGAGGAACATGTCCATAAGAAAAATGCCATGAGTAGAGCCGCGATACTCATATTTAAGGTAGAAAAGACATAACGCGGAGAACCACATAGTTCCGAATCACTATGAAATGCATGACTGGTTGTAGATGGATGAAGAATCTAGTTTTGTGACTAAGATCGTGTAAGATAGATTTTAACAATAAAAGGGCCTTAGATGCAAGGCATTAAGAGGTTCCATTTCAGGCACACCATCCATGGAAGATAGACGATAAGTCCCGAGCCATATTTATGAGTGATTACATATGGACCCATCCAGGTGAGGAGTGAACTTACCACACGGACTCCTTTCTAGTGTAGTGACATTTTGGTGTTCTTTAAGAACAAGATCACCAACTTTGAAGTCACGATGCTGCAAGTGCTTGTTATAAGCACGTTTGAAATGCTCAAGATAGACTTGATGATGGTCAAGAGCATTGAGACGCCGCTTATCGAGCAATTCAAGTTGTGCTAGACGATTTTGACAATAGTTCTCATCGGAGACAAATTCTTTGAGAGACACGAAGAGATGGGATTTGGACTTCCAAAGGAAGAACAACCTCAAACCCATAGATGAGAGAGAAGGGAGTAGCACCAGTAGGAGTACGAATGCTAGTCTGATAATCCCAAAGAGTAAAAGGGATATGTAAATGCCAATCCCTACTAGCTCGACTTGTTACCTTTGCAAGATATTACACAAACTTTTATTGGAAGCCTCGGCTTGGCTGTTAGCTTAGGGATAGTATGGAGAAGAAAAGCTGAGTTTGATATTGAAAGTGTCACGAAGGTTCTACAAATCGATGTTTTTTGAAACATTTACCATTTTCTGTGATGAGTTTGTGTGGGACACCAAAGCGACAATTGATGTGTTGATAGACAAAATCAACAATGGGTTTAGCTTTGGTTGATGAAAGAGGAATAGCTTCTACCCACTTAGTGAAGTATTCTATGGCAGTAATGATAGAGTGATGGCATTGTGAAGAGTGAGGATTGATGAGACCAATGAGATCAAGACCCCATTGTGAAAAATGCCACAAATCTGCTGCAGGTTGCAAATCCTGACTAGGGATATGTGTAAGATTAGAATGTTTTTGACACTTGACACATTTCTTAGTGTATTCACAACAATCTTGATTAAGAGAAGGCCAATAGTAACCTAAACGTAAGATGCGTTTAGCTACGGCCAAGCCATTAAAATTTCCACCACAGATACCATTCGTGGACTTCCCGAGATAGCCTTGGATGATTCAGGAGTTTTGAGGCACCGAAGAAAAATACCATCAAAACCACGTTTGTAGAGGATTCCGCCTAGGATAGTATAACTATTAGCACATAGGATAAAATATATTCTACCATTGGGAGTCAGATTTAGAGGAAGCACTGAACGGGATAGATAATCAAAAATGTGATGATACCACTCATCTTGAACATTGGTTGCGATGACGTTAATTAAAGTCAACTACTTGAGATGAGATGGCTGGTCTAAATGCTGCACAACCACAGAAAGTCGCAAGTCTTCGGTAAAAGGTGGAATAAGCGAGGCTAAAGAAGCCATTGTATCTGCGAATCAATTCGCAGTGCGAGGAATATCTTGGATAGTAAATTTATCAAAAGATTGAAGCTGAAAGAGCACAATATCACGATATTTTTGAAGGATATCATTTTTACATTGATAGACACCAGTGACTTGATTAACAATGAGCTCAAAATCACCAAAGATGTCGATATGGCGAGTGCCAAGATTAATGGCATTTTGAAGACCTAAAACAAGAGCTTCATATTCGGCCATATTATTGGTACACTCAAAGTTAAGTTTGTGTGCGACAGGGATAGGTGCACCCCAAGAAGGAATCATGATGAAGCCTGCACCTCCCCCTTGCTGACATTTAGATCCATCAAAGAAGAGTTTTACTTTAAATGGAGAAAGACCGAAATCAATTTGTTGGATATACTCATCGGGGAATTGAGTGAGGGGGATTTGAGTGTCGAAGAGGAGTATCAGCTAATTGATCTGCAATGACCTGACCCTTGATAGATTTTTGCGGGATAAACTCGAGATCAAATTCTATCATGAGCATGAGCCATCGAGTAATACGATCATTGTGATAAGGCTTTGCATGCATTGTCTTGAGTGGATTGATACTTGTGACAATGTAAGTTTTGTGATTAAGGAGGTGGTGACGAAGTTTAGAAGTTGTGAAGAAGAGAGTACAACACGCTTTTCAAGCTTCGAATAACGTGTTTCATACTCATGAAGAGTGCGAATGATGTAATAGATGGATTGTTCTTTATCGCTAGCATCCCGATGCGAGATCATGGCTCCCGAGCATGGTCATCACGAAAATATAAAGATAGAATGGATCCCCTCCATGTGGAGGTGTAAGCATAGGTGGAGAAAGAAGATAAGATTTGAGATCATCAAAGGCCTTCTGGCAATGCTCATCCCATTCAAAATGAACATTCTTACGGAGGAGATGATGAAAAGGCTGACAACGGCCTGACAATTGTGAGATAAAATGGCCTTACCGATTGAAGGCGTCCCCTGAAGACCGCGGATCTGCTTTAAGTTAGAAGGGGGAGGCATCTCGAGGATATATTTTATTTTTGCGGATCAACTTCAATACCCCTAATAGAAATGATAAAGCCGAAGAGTTTACCGGTGAGAACGCCAAACACGCATTTAGATGGATTTAGGAAGCGAAAAATGTGAATGAGCCTCTCAAAGAGAGGTGCAAGAATGAAAAGATGATCCCGACGGCATTTGGATTTACCGAGGAGATCATCGACATAATCCTCCACCGCTTTGTGTAAGAGATCATGGAAGATGTAGGTCATGGCTCGTTGATAAGTTGCTCCCGCGTTCTTAAGACCGAAAGGCATGACACGATAACAAAAAGTTCCTCAAGGGATTATGAAGGAAGTCTTATGCTGGTCCTCTGCTGTGATAAGAATTTGATTATATCTAGAGAAACCATCCATAAGAGAAAGCATCTCATGACCTGCAGTTAAATCCACGAGTTGGTCGATATTAGGTAGAGGAAAATCATATTTTGGACAAGCAAGATTAAGATCCCAGAAGTCGGTACAAATTCAAATCTTCCCAATAGCCTTGGTTACTTTGGTATGACATTTGAAACCCATTGTGGATAGTCAATAGGTTGGATAAAGTTAGCAGAAAGCAAGCATTGCAACTCTTCTTTAACAAGAAGGGCTACTCGAGGGTACATTTTACGTAATTTTTTCTTAACCGGTTTGATGTCTGGAAAAGTAACGATATTGTGGACCACGATATCGGGATCGAGTCCTGGCATATCCTCATATGACCATGAAAAGGCTTGACGATGGTTGGAAAGAAAAGTGGTGAAGTCTCCTAACTCCTGTGGATTAAGAGATTGGATGAACTTAATGATGCGAGGTCTTGAAGTCCCCGTATTAAGGTTGATGATAGCTTTGTTGAGAATCATAGACATGTCTGAAGGAATGGTTTTAGGAAGATAAGAGTCCTCTACCCCCAGATAGGTGAGGACAGAATCATCATCCACACAGTGGATAGCATTGATAGTGGGAGAGTCATTTCCAACTATTTCAGGGAAGACTAATGGTATGGAAGTGGATTCGCCATTAGTTTCATAAGTCAGCGACCTAAGGAAATGGTATTGACTAAAAAAAGTTAGGTGGGATGGAAATGGTGTCATCCACATCAAATGATGCTTCTGACTTGATGGGAGAAGATTGTTCCTTAATTGAAAGAGGCTCATCGAGAAAGGTGATGGTGGCTTTTGAGAGAGGTTTAAATCCTAAACCAAATTTTTGATGTGGTTTAAGAGTTGGAATGGACATGAGGTCATGCACACCCTGTTCATATTTTCCCAGGCCAAAACCCTTCCAAGCGCATCGATATAAATAAGTTTTTACAAACGTAGGATTCTGTAGACAATCAAACCTTCTTGACTAGGGTTTGGCCCTAGGGGGAGAATCCGGGTGATATTGAGGTATATCAAGACCACCGTAAATGAACTTAGTCTATTGATTGGGCAGACCAATGGTGATGATGTGACCGAGACCTGGCTGATATTCAGGTTGTTTGTCTGGTCTACCATACTTATTAGGTTTGAGATGGGCATCAAAAGAGAGAAGAGGAAGCTCTCCTAGTAAGAAACGCTGCAACGTTTCTTCTATATTTTGTAAATCTGGTAGTTTTGTTGCAGGTATGGAAGAGGATGAAGCCTCGTCAGGAGAACAAGCATTCTCCTTTAGAGGGGTAGACCCTGTGGTCATGTCGCATTGTGCGTTAGGAAAATGATCTCCTGGATGAGTATGGATTTTTCCCTCATGCTGATATTTTAAGCATCGATGGAGGGTTGATGGGGCCTTGATACATTGTACGAATCCGAGTGTCCGAGGATCATATTGTAGTGGAATTTCCCTTCAACAATGTAAAAAGAGCTCATGAAGCAACTTCTTACCTACTCGAATGGGTAGGACCATAGTTCCTAAAGTAACTACCAGCTGATCGTTAAATGATCGAAGGGTGAAAGGTGGTGGTGACACTACATTCTTTGGTAACTTAAGTTTCTTGAATGTGTGTGAGGAAATGACGTTAAGTGCAGCACCACTATCAATCATAGTGCGTTTTAACGTAGTGTTGTTGATTTGAACTGTGTGTTTCACTCGGAATGTTTCGGCTTCTGGGAATAGAGTTGCTTCTATCCTTTCATTCCTTTTAGAAACAGATGAGGTTAGGGTTAGGAGGAATACTGTTGAATGTCGAGATGGTGTGCGCGTACCGTAGAGAAGATCGGGTGATGCGGAGAACTCCTTTTTGTCTTGGAAGGACTACTGCAAATAAGAACACAAGACCACAAGATTTTGATTAAACAATAAATGAGAAGCTGCCTTGGGCCGGAAATATAAAACTTCCTTTCGAAGGTGGTGATTCCCTGTTAATATGAATTAACACAAAACACTTGCAAAATATCAATTAAATTATTTTGTTGAATAGGGTAGGGAAAAGGCTTTGGTTTTACGGTTTTGATCGAGAGGAACCGATGGCGATTCTTGATAACCGATGCCGATTCTTGATAACCGAAATACCGGCGGTTCTAGGATCTTCTTGGTAGCTATGGTGTTTGTAATGGCTGGTTTTGGATGGTATTAGGAAATGGGATGGTTAGAAGCAAAAGAATGATGAGTTAGATGCAATGCACGTTGGGTAGTGGATTGAGAAGCGGATTTAGAGCAACCTTTGAGATTCAAGAAGCATAAGAAATGTTATAACAAAGGACATGCAGATGTGACTTACTAGTTTTGGCAAAGATGCAAGTTGATCTCCTTGGTTTGTAAACACTTACGGTTTCTTTACTCGTCTACTGCTCTGTCAGTGAAGATCTGGACTCTGTTCTCGCTCGCATGATGCTCTCTGTTGATCCGAAATCCTTTGGTGATCTCTAAAATGAAAATCCGATCCGTTGTTTTGGTTTGGGAGCCCATTTATAGGGGCAACCGATGGCGGTTGCATGCAACCGATGCGGTCGAGTAGGAACCGGCATCGGTAAGGAAAAAGTAGGCTATTTTTAGTAAAATAGCCTACCTTCCTACTTTTCTCCCAGAGATCGATTGCGGGCTTGGTCAAGTGGCTAGAAGGTCGGCTTTGGAGTGCGAGTAAGGAGGCATTAGTTATGGATGTGAGTCTAGACCAAGTCATGGGTCTTAATTAGGTTAGTTTAGGGTTAGGGCTAGGTCATGATGAGGTGGCGAAAGTGAGGTGGCGGGTAAGGTGATGTGGATTTATCAATTACAAGAGTAATTAATAAATAATTGTGTAAAGTTTAGGTAATGAGGTTAGGTTGCGAAATGGGATGCGGGTCACGAGGGTCGTAAGACATGAATTTGGTGTCTACATTAGCCCCTTAGTGTCGTGTAGCTTGTTACGTAAAGGCTGCGCGGACAATAATATGAAGTGGTTTCTCATGTTAAGGATATAGGTAATCCCCTCAAATCTATCATAGATTGAGTGAGCGGGAAATCGGGGATAGGGTTGATAAAGGGTGAATGTTGTAGAGAGGATGGTAAGGTGGTGGGGTAGGTCCAGGAAGCGAGACGCATGTTGAAATGCAATAAGTACGACTAGGGTACATGATTTGACAAGCAAACCAGCAATGTATAGGCGAAGGTCAATAGTTTATCCAAACAAGGGTGATATAATCCTGGTATCGAGGCATAGGAAGTAACTCCAAGGTATATAACGGTAAGGTACATGAGCGTTTAGGCATGTTCGGCGATCAAATGGTTGGTTTGTTTGAGATAAACGTCACGGTCTAGGTCAGGAAAAGTTGGTCGACGGATCAAGTCAAGGACCCTAATCATGCTAAAACACGAACAGTGAGCTCGATTGAACAAAAACTACATGATGGATGGACAAAATAAAATGTCGATTATGGGTATGGTATTGAAGTGGTACGGTCGTGGGTCGGGCCTAGTTGTTGGGTTCTGCGGCCTTGGTCGGGGCCGGATGGTGTAGGAGAGGCCTTGGTCGGGCCAAATAGGTATGTTGAGGCCTTGGGTCGGGCCAAATAGGTGGGTTCGGAGGCCTTGGTCGGGCCAAATAGGTAGGGCGGGGCCTTGGGTCGGCCAAATAGGTAGGTTGATGCCTTGGTCGGGCCAATAGGTAGGTTGAGGCCTTGGGTCGGGCCAAATAGGTAGGGTGCGGGGCCTTGGGTCGGGCCAAATAGGTAGGTTGAGGCCTTGAGTCGGGCCAATAGGTAGGTTGAGGCCTTGGGTCGGGCCAAATAGGTAGGCGGGAGGCCTTGGGTCGGGCCAATAGGTAGGCGAGGCCTTGGGTCGGGCCAAATAGGTAGGTTGGGCCTTGGTCGGGCCAAATAGGTAGGTTGAGGCCTTGGGTCGGGCCCGAATAGGTAGGTTGAGGCCGTAGGTCGAGCCGACAAGTGAACAAATGTTGTTGCGGCAAAGGTGGATAGAGGTGATATTGGTGAAAAGAGGCGAAGGAGTAAATAAGGGCAAAGAATGGGGTGAAAGTTGGGTAGAGAACCGATGTCGATTCTACATGGCCGATATCGGTTAAGGGACCGAAATCTTTTGGTTCCTTAGGGCAAAATGAAACCGACATCGGTGAAAAGGTCGAAAAACCTATAAAAAAGAAAAATACGGCTTTTCATTGTCACTTTTGTTATTTGCAATCCAAATTGACTTGTCGACGCGTGGAGAGTTGATTTGGAGGGTTATTGAGTGAGGTGGAGCTATTTGATTGGCGGAGAGAGTTGATAGTGGGCCCGATTGAGGAGGCGGCGCGTGTGATTGGCCGAGGACCCGGTAGATCGGATTGGAGCCATGCACGACAAGAAGAGGCTGGAGGGGCTGGACCAGGTGGACCGCCACCACCCATCCCACCACGACACGTGTCGTCGCATGCGTAAATCTAAACTCGTGATTTTATGCATTGAAATGGTTATTAGGCTAAATGGGGGTTTGGGTAGAATTTGTATTTTGTAGGAAATAATGAGTAAATGGAGGTAATTTGAAAAGGGAGAGGGTAGATAGGTTAGATAGGCTAAGGTGGGTAGGTGGGTAAGTTTTAGGGTTTTGGGTGGGTAGATGGGTAGAAATAGGTAAAAATGGGTTTTGGGGGCCGCGCGGGGGTTCGGCTCCGGGAGAGGACAGTGACCGATGTCGGTCACTAAGCGACCGGCATCGGTCGCTCAATTTTAGGGAAAGGAAGGGTTGTTGGTGACCGGCGTCGGTCATGTATCGGCCGGCGTCGGTTGTGGGTTTATGTAGGGGTTGGGTTGGGTTGGGGGTGGGTGTGGGGTTGGGTTGTTTGTTTTGGGTTGTGGGTGGGAGTGGGAGTGGGGTTGGGTTGATTGTTTTGGGTTGTTGGGTTGGGTTGGGTGGGAGTGGGGTTGGGTTAGGGGTGGAGTTAGGTGTGGGGTTGGGGGTTTTGGGTTGGGTGGGAGTCGGTGTGGGGGTTGGTTTAGGGGTGGAGAAGGGTTATGTGGGGTTAGGGTTTTGGGTTTTGGGTTGGGTTGGGTTGTGGGGGTTGGTTTAGGGGTGGAGTTAGGTGTGGGGTTAGGTTTTGTTTTGGGTTGGGTTGGGTTGTGGGGTTGGTTTAGGGGTGGAGAAGGGTTAGGTGTGGGGTTAGGTTTTGGGTTTTGGGTTTTGGGTTTTTTTTAGGTTGGGGGGTTTTGGGTTGGGTTGTCGGTGTGGGGGTGGTAGGTTGTTAGAGGGGGGTAGAGAGTCGGGGTATGGTCGGGGGATAAAAAGGGGTGTTTAGATGACAAAGTAGATGTTGTAATAAAGAGTAGGTCTAAGAATGTGGGTTGGTTTTGCAGAGCACGTCGGCGATTGACGATGCGTGATAGGATGCCTCCACTATTGAGTCGGATGAGGCCACACGTATCTCTGCGGCGCATTGGGCCATCATGCGCGAGGTGGGACTCGGCGGGGTCCCAGAGGTACAAAGCGATAGAGAGGATCACATCACGATGGTCGCCCTCATCGAGAGATGGGATCCGGCGGCAATGTGTTCCATCTTAGGCCCAGGGAGATGACCGTCACATTAGAGGATGTGTATCGCATCCTGCGGCTACCGATCGAGGGAGAGGCAGTCTTCCAGGTAGATTCAGAGACTGCCATGGACAGCATACTGCAGGTTTTTGGGGATGCAGCCGCGCTTCTTACGTATCATAGCGCGAGCATTGGATATGGTGACATGTACCGCGCACACAGACATGAGACACGGCTTGCCGTGTTGATGATGATAGGGATCACCTGCTTCGCCCTCCCGGATTCAGAGGGAGGCCGCTTCCCATGAGCATTGATGGGGGTGCTGCTGGAGATGGTGGAGGAGCACACTGTTTGCATGGGCACCGGTGTATTTAGTGCGATTATCTGAGGAGTTATGGGGCTATCGCTCGGAGGAGGAGGTGATTTGGTATTTGTTCTACATTTTTGTTGCACTTTGTTGGGCATACGAGCACATCGTATGCATCGAGGCGATAGGGCTACCCAGTGGCGGGGCCACGAGTCGTATACCGATATGGCTTTGAGAGGTGGTTAGGGAGTCGTGGGCCAGCCACAGCGGTTTGTTGCGAGTCGGGATGTGGCCTATTATAGACACTTCTTTAGAGGGCCTTACAGGCCGAGTAGACATTGTATGGAGACCCTACAGAGGTCACCCGGCTGGCGAGAGGAGCCGCGTCAAGTGCGCCTGATCCAGTATACATTACGGATAGCGGGGCGGAGGCCAGGAAATCTGGCGATACCCCTAGAGAGTACGCGAGCGAGATGGGGCTACGACAGGGCGAGCCACCTCCCTTCCCTCATTATAGGAGGGATGATGTAGAGGCCCCACTTTGCCAGCGCCACGGCCTTTGGATCCAGGCCCAGGTAGCGGAGAGACCAGCGGTGAGGAGTGTGTGGATGATGCACCGGTGCACTGGAGCATACAGGGTGGTGGGTGGCGAGAGCGAGAGAGCGCGAGATAGTACCTTTGCTGCATCCAGACTTAGGCTGAATTACTGGCGAGAGAGAGATCAGCTCGAGGTCGAGTGCGGCTATTACGAGGGCGATTGCTTGCTACTACCGCGAGCACGAATAGGTGTCCTACGAGCGCGTGCTTGAGCTCGAGTATACGAGCACGGTAGCGCACCACCACGGCACCACGGCCACAGTGCGAGTGCACAGTAGCGAAGACGCGATACCCACCACCACCACCACAGAGTACAGTGCAGCGGCACGGCCCACCCACGCCAGCAGTACAGGCGGCCACAAGCAGCACCACCGCGGCCACGTGTGCGAGTACGAGCTCGGGGGTATTGGTGTTAGGTGCCGAGGACCAGCCCAGCTCCTTGATGGCGCGAGATCGCTATATGGAGGTTAGAGCGAGAGGCCCGATATTATCGAGATATTCTTGATAATCACCGGAGTCGAGTATCTCGGCGTATGCGGCGCATAGGGCGAGACCTCGCACGGGCCGAGAGATCTCGGAGAGGGCAGCCACCGGGTGGCGTGTCCGTGTGCGGGCGGGAGGCGAAGAGGCACCACGGGGACCAGGGGAGAGGTGCTGAGGGGTGGGGAGAGGCGATAGATCCCAGACATGGTTTTGTATAGGGACACGGGCACCGTCTGCGCAACCGGTTGTATTGATAGAGGCTGCGTGCGACACTTATTCATTGTATTGATTCATTTATTTATTATATACCGGCTGCGCGAGCCGAGTGCAGGTTGTACATTTGATCTGCGGCTGCGAGCCAGTATATTTTGATATGAGAGACCGACTGCGAGCGAGTCGAGATTTTTGGTAGGTATTGCGGCTGCGTGCGGCTTTGGTATATTATGAGATCACGAGAGCCCGATGTAGGGCACATTGTATTTTGAAAATGTATATATATAGAGACGATGTTTTGATCCATATGCGAGTGTTCAAAATGTGTTTAAATATTTTGTTAATGGTTGGTAATATATAATGTATGATAAGTTTAGTGGGCATGTTGATAGATGGATGATGTTGATGTTTTTGTTTTTTTTTTGTACGTATATATGAATGACATGTGATGTGATGAATTGTTGGTTTTGTGACATTGTGATATATGTAACTGATGAGTTGGATCCAAATGATGTATAGATTGATAGTTTCTTGATATCCGTAGTTGATGGTTTGTGTATTTGTATAAAATAAATGATGTTAATGAAATTGTAATGCTATGTGTGGTGGATGAACAAATGTGGTAGATTATGTTGTTTATGCAGGAAAAGAGGCGGGCGCGACAAAAATTTAGGTGAGAAATGAAGAAAAGAACGATGTTGAGAAAAGTTAGGTGTGTAACCGATATCGGTTAAGGAACCGATATCGGTAGCTGATAAGACCGATATCGGTTAAATAACGATACTGGTTATTTAGGTATAAGCTTTTCTAAAAATAAAAAAGCTAGGGTGACTTAAGTTTTAATTTTAGAGCCATGCGAGAGGTTAAAAGTGTGAATGCGGACGCGCTTTGGCACGATGAGATAGGTTTTGCATTAGAGATTTGAGTGATAAGGAGAGAAGAGACAAGAAAAGTGAATGTGATCCGAGATTCGAGAGGCGAGAAAGACAAAGTTGAAAAGGGTGGTGATCATGGCGGAACGAGGAGAAGCATCCGGCGAGCGGGGGGACAAGAGGGAAGACAAGGGCCACCTCAAGCTGCTGCAACCCAAGAGGTAAATGTTTTGGTTGTGATTTGATTTTTGCATGTGTTATGAATAAGAGATTAAGTGGGTAGATATGAAGAAGAAAACATGATAGCAAGGGTTATAAGTGGGGTAAATGTTACGTGGTAGGTAATCACGGGTTTCGGGTATGTCTGTGTATACAGAGAGGAATAAACGAGCAATTTATTGTCGTAGGTAGTTGTTTTAGGCAAGATGTATGTAATTGACAGTGACCGGTAGCGGTTAGAAAGAACCGGTATCGGTTACTCAACCGATATCGGTTATGTATAACCGATACCGGTTACTGGAGAAATTTCCAGAATGTTTGAAAAACCCTGACGGATTGAATGGTTGTTTGTTGTTTTGGTGTATGCAGGCAGAGGCAGGATTGAGGATGAATGATAGTGTGCCAGCGTTGTTGTCACGAATCCGAGCGGATGTAACACCAGCTGAATGGACATTGATAAATCGTTTGGGGTTAAGTGGAATCCGCTATTATTCACGAATCGCACGTAATCATGCTATGTTGCAGGCATTGATTGAGAGATGGAATCCCGAGACAAATACCTTTTATCTGCCAACAGGGGAGATGACAGTAACATTGGAAGATGTGTTTCAGATTTTGAGACTCCCTATTACAGGAGAACCAGTATATCAGGCACTACCTAGCGCGGGGCGGGCAGCGATAACAAAAGTGTTTGGTCCATATGCACGAGACTTGACACAGCGGGGTTTATCTTTTACATATGGGGTAATGTATGCAGCACACCCCGAGGAGACAAGGTTAGCAGTGATATTAATGATAGCGGTAGGGTATTATGCGTTACTAGAGGCGGAAGGGGAAGATTTCCAAAGGCATTGATGTGTGTTATTTGGGAGATGATAGAAAGGAACGTGACTTTTGCATGGGCACTGCATATTTAGCGGAGTTATACGAGGGTTTATGGGCTTGTAGGCGAAAACCACGGGGCGACTGAACTTTGGATTGTTCATATTTATTACAACTTGTTGGCCTATGAGCACATTGTTTGTGTGCGACCAATAGGCCCCATCCATCCAGCGAGGGAGGCCCGGAGTACGAGAGGTTGGGATTGACCACTGAGTCCAGGTCTGAGAGAGAACAAGAGGTAAGATCCCGAGCCGTGACGGGTGACATTGAGTATTACAGGGGTATGGGAGAGGGTGACGGTTGCGGATATCTGTTGGAGGCCTTACGGGAATTATATGGTAACCGAGAACATAGCTGAGGAGTTGAGGGGTGTAGAGTGATTGAGGTGGATCGCGGGGCACAGGCCAGGTGAATATGAGAGGATTCCTATAGATCGCGTGCGGCGACAATTTGGATTTGTGCAGGACATACCACAGGCTTATAGACCATATATGAGGATCGATGCCGAGGCAGCATTCTCACCTCCCGGCCAACACCTCCGAAGGGGCACGAAGAGGTAGCGGCCGATCGCGAGGTAATGGATGCGGGAGCAGCGAGAGGCCTATAGATTATGGTGGGTAGCGAAGCTGCGAGGTGTGTATGTGAGCGTCACGACATAGCGGTGATTACAGCGAGAGAGGATCGGCTGCGGCATTTGGTTTAGCGGCTCAAACTGCAAGTGAATGAGACAAGAAGATTGTTAGCGGTTGCGAGTCACGAGCGGCGAGACTAGAGGCTGAGTCCTCCATGCGAGAGGCGTATTCATATGTTACGAGAGAGATTGGCGGATCGGTGGGCGGTACCAATAGCCATGGTACCTTTGAGGACAGAGAGGCCCGGCGAGAGGGTCGACGATCACGATCATCACCTAGTTCGGGATGAGGCGTGAGGGTGCAGAGTAAATGTTAGCAAGGTATAAGAATAAATAAGGATGTCGACTGCGTGTCGATGATAGAGAAGATGTATTTGTTTAACATCTAAATACAACCTGAATATGTATGTTGATTTGAGTTACGATAATAATAAGATTGTTTGTGTTTTGATTTTCGGTGTTTTGAAAAAGGATAAAGAGAATTTGTGATTAAATAGAAATACACAAAAATATTTATATTTACCACACATGATAGGTTATGATAGGGGATGGTCGAGCTAACCTTGGGAGACCCCATGTCTCCGAAGTCTTTGCCTACATAGCCCATTGCACAAAGCAAGGAGGGGCCTCGGGCCGATGTAGTTCTCCCTTATGATCAGGGAGGGGTGAATTTAGGCAATTTGGTATGGTTTAGGCAATTGGGTGGTTGGTAAAAATATTAAGATTGGTAAAGGTAAGGTTGATGGTGTTGGTAATGAATTGGTGATGTTGTAAAAGGTATAAGGGAAGCGAAGGTTAGCCTACCCAAGTAGAAGGGAACCATGTCCTGATTAAGATCAACACATAATCCTAGATGCGAGGCAAAGTGGAAAAGAGTGCTCCGTAGGTGAAAAGAGCTAAACAAACCACACAACGTAGAATGAGCTTGAAGCCCTAGGTACCGTGCATAGACGAGAAGTCAATAGGTGAAAAGAGTTGTATGATCACAATATATCAGGTGTACGTTACGTCCCTTGAGTTGAAACAAATGGTGAGGTGAGATGGATGATATAGCTGAGGTACGGAGAACTTATTACAAAGTGAGTGTTCTGACGAAAGAGAACCTACCCTAAATAGACAAGTCCATGACTCAAAAGTCCTTTTGAATGAGGCTTTTCTTTTATTGAATGTAGGCGATCGATGCGGGAAGTCTACAAGGGATATTAATTGTATTATTCTTGAGGTCTTCACGAAGCTTATCAATGCGAGAAGCTTCGATAAAGAAATGTGCCGTGTATAGTTTTCCTTCGAGGAGAGATCTATTTATAGTAGTAGATATGATTGTAATGCATAGCTGTCCTTCGGGAGCATCTATATATAATAGCGAAATAGTTCGGCATATAAATGTCCTTCGAGGAGCAGTCTATATTTAATTTAGATGACTAGATATTCATTTGGCGTGAAGCATCTAGTTTAGTAGGAAGTTTGACTCAAGAAAATCCCATAAGAATACGGCTTATTTTAATATTTTGAAGTCATGGACTAGACTAAAAAGGGGAAGGCTTCATCGAGGGAGGTGAGGATCGAACTATGTGAGCTTGATTTTATTATGAGGTGTAGGAAACAAAGTGTATGTAGCGGTAAATGAGCTCGGGACGAACAGCGGTAGGTAGATAAGAAGTGATATAGCACTAGATTTCAACAATAGAATGGTCGAAGATGCAAGGCGTTAAGGGGTTCGAGCTCGGGTTTACCATTAAGCGAAGCTAAGCGATAAGTGCACGATCCATAGGTGTGAGTGATTATATAAGGCCCAATCGATTGGGAGCAAATTTTCCACGTTTGCTCTTTTCTAGTTTGGTGACATGTTGATTCTCTTTGAGAACAAGATCACCAACCTTAAAGGTACGCTCATGAAGTCGCTTATCATAAGCACGTTTGATGCGTTTTTGATAGATTTGAAGGTGATCAAGAGCTATAAGACGTCGTTCGTCAAGAAGCTCCAATTGGGCTAACCGCTCTTGGCGGAAATCATCGTTGGTGAGAATATCCTGAAGAGATATTCTAAGGGAGGGTATTTGTACTTCGAGAGGCGAAAACGCCTCGGTACCATATACCAAAGAAAAAGGTGTGGCATTAGTAGAGTGCGAATGCTGAGTACGATAAGCCCAAAGGGCAAAGGGAATGTGATCGTGCCAATTTCTTCCGGATTCATTGACAAATTTCATGAGGATTTTGGTGAGTGTTTTATTAGAAGATTCGGCTTGACCATTGGCTGGATAGTAAGGCGATGAAAACTAAGTTTGATACCAAAGTTGTCACAAAGGTTTGTAACAACTTGTTTTTAAAATATTTACCATTATCTGTTATTAGGCGATGAGGAATGCCAAAACGATAGATAATGTGATGGTTAATGAATTCAACAATTTTTTTTTTTTGATTGAAATGAGTGGAATAGCCTCCACCCATTTTGTGTAATATTCGGTTGCTGTGATTATCCAACGGTGACGTTGTGAAGAGGTCGGGTGAATCTCACCAATAAGGTCTAAACCCCATTGTGAGAAAGGCCAAAGATCTCGTGCGACCTGCAGCGGATGGCTAGGAGTATGTTGAAGGTTGGCATGTTGTTGACACATAACACAACGCTTAACATATTCGTAGCAGTCGTTATTGAGAGTAGGCCAATAATAACCAAGGTGAAGGATTCGTTTGGCCACAGCAGGCAGCTAAAATGTCCACCACAAATACCGTCATGGACCTGTTGGATGGTATGAGTGGCCTCCGCGCCGATTAGGCAATGAAGGAGGATGCCATCAAAGCCACGTTTATAGAGAGTCCCCGGCATGACAACATAATGCGAAACACTTTTAAGAAAAGCACGTTTGCCGTTACTAGTAAGGTCAGGTGGGAGGACAGAGATTGTAAGGTAGTCGTGAAATTGGTGGTACCAGGTATCCTGTGAATTAGTAGACACAGTATTTATCATACAAACTACCGGGGTTGAATAGGATGGGGCAAAAAGTTGTTGGACCACGACGAATAATTCAGAGTCAGTTGGCGCGGCGGGAATTTGCGAGGCTAAGCAAGCCATAGTATCCGCAAATTTGTTAGTGGAGCGGGGAATGGTTTGTATAGAATAGTGGGTAAATAAGGCTAGAAGTGAATCCACGTAGTGTTTGTATTTTTGAAGTTCCTCATTTTTGCATTGGTAGACGCCCATAACTTGATTGACTACCAATTGAGAGTCTAAAAATGTTGATAGATTTGATACCTAAGTGTAACGAAACTTGGAGACCCGAGCAAGGGCCTCGTATTCCATTGTATTATTAGTGCAAGGGAAATCAAGTCGAATGAAAGAGGCATAGGTTCAACGTTGAGAGGAATAAGAACAACGCCGGCTCCTCCGCCACGCGGCGGCATTTAGATCCGTCGAAGAAGAGGGTCATTGGGTACACTCCTCCGTGAGGAAAGAGTAGCGATGAGTTCGTCGGGAAATGTGAAATTGGTAAATTGTTCCCAGTAAAGGAGCTTCGCAAGTTGGTCTGCGATGGTTTGTCCTTTGATTGATTTACTGGTGGACAAACTCAAGGTCGAGGTCGGCGAAGAAGCATGAGCCATCAGCGTGCGTTGGTTCGAGATGAGGTTTGGTATACATGTAATGGATGGGGTCTGTATTGGTGATGACGAAAGTCTTGTGATTTAGAAGGTAGTGTCGGAGTTTGGTGGCCACGAATGATAGGGCAAGGCACAATTTTTCTACATGTGTGTACTAGTCTCATAGTCCACCAAAGTACGACTTATATAATAAATGGCTTGTTCGTGATTCTCGAGTCACGATGTGCGAGCATAGCTCCTATAGCATGGTCGGTGGCGGAAAGATAAAGGTAGAAAGGGCGGTCGTCTAGGGTGGGATAAGCACGGGTGGGTGCAAGAGATATGTTTGAGGCTTGAATGCTTGGTGACATTCTTCGCTCCATTGGAATGCAATATCCTTTTTAAGGAGGTGATGAAAAGGTTGACACCGATCCGAGAGTTGGGAGATGAAACGTCGGATAGATTGAAGTTTACCTGCAAACTACGCGATTGTTTGAGGTTCTTGGGTGGGGGCATTTCTAAGATAGCCTTTACTTTAGATGGATCGACCTCAATGCCACGCAAAGAGACGATAAAACCAAGAAGTTTTCCCGAAAGGACACGAAAGACACATTTCTTTGGTTGAAGACAGACGAAATATTGCAACAGAGCGATCGAAAATAATGGTTAAAACATCGAGATGTTCAATACGATGTTTAGACTTGCCAAAAGATCATCGACGTAATCTTCAAGGATAGTGTGCATAATATCATGAAAAATGTAGGTCATCACCCGTTGATAGGTAGCACCAGCATTCTTAAGGCCAAATGGCATGACACGATAACGAAGGTTCCCGAGGAGTTATGAAGGCGGTTTTGTGTTGATCGGCGAGGCAACCAAAATTTGGTTGTATCTGAAAAGCCATCCATGAGAGAGAGCATCTCATGACTGCGATTAGATCAACAAGTTGGTCAATGCTAGGGAGGGAAAGTCATCCTTAGGGCAAGCGAGGTTAAGATCCCGGAAATCCATGCATATCAAAGTCCCCGTCCGCTTTAGTGGCCAGTGCGATGTTAGAAATCCATTGAGGATAGTCATATAGGCGAGAATGAAGGAAACGAGAAAGGAGTCGTTGGAGCTCCTCTTTGACCAAGAAGCAATGCGTGGATGCATTTTCTCAATTTCTGTTTGACTAGTTTGGAATCGGGGTTTAAGGTGATGTTATGGACCCAGCAATGGTAGGGTCGATTCTGGCATGTTAGCGTAGGACCAAGTGAAAGCTTGGTTGCGAGTATGGAGAAAGGTAGTAAAGGCGGCTTGTTACGATGTGTTAAGGGATTGTCCGATCTTCACAATGTGAGGATCCTCCTCCGTGTGGATGTTGATTTCTATAGTAGATTTGTTCGGCATGGTTTGAGTTTGAGATGGTAAGGCGCGTTGAAGATAGGAGTCGTCCCCCCCCAAGGTAAGTGAGGATGGAGTCGTCATCCTGGCACTCAACAACATTAATCAAAGGCGAATCCTCTTCGATCATGTCTGGATACAGAAGGGGAAGAGAAGATGGGTCCTCATTATCGCATTGATAAGTGAGAGGACCTATGAAGATGGCATTTATGAAAAAAAAAAGTTAGGAGGGATGGATTCAGGGTCTATAGATTCTGCGGGTGATGATGGCAAAGTGGGTGATGATGGTTTGGTAGGGCGACGTCTTCTTCTTCGAGATACGGTGACGGAGGTGTCTCTGTGTAGGTGTTTGGGAAAACCGAGACCACTGCGATCATTGTGTTTACGGGTAGTCACGGGAATGAGTGTATGTTGGCCTTGTTCGTAAAGGCCAAAACCAAAGCCTTTCCACGCACAATGAGTCAAGAAGGTGAGGCGAAATGCGAAGATTTGTCAAGTATTGAAAATTGGATTGAAAGGAACCACACCAAGAGGAGGTTCAGGGGTAATGGAGGATGCGTCAACACCCCATACGTTAGGTTAGTGCGGCAATGGGGTGGTCCGTAAGATTATCTCCCCACGTGACGGTCGTAGGTGGGATGTGCATGTAATTTTCCGTACTCCTGCGGGGTAGGGAAAGAACTAACATTATATAGGCGGTACTCCCCGCGTAAGGCGATGAAAAACATCTACTAAGGGTCGGAGGTTGGAATGTTAGGCGCGGAAGGAAGTGGCTTTTGCGATGGTGGTTTCATCGATTGAAGGCGTAGGCGTTGAGGTGGATGGTTGAGGTACATTTGAGGAGGATGGTTGGGTTGAATGTATGGGTGTCTTGATTGGTATAAGCACATCGTTAGGGCGGTATAACATATTGCAGGTTTTAAAGGGGGGAGGGTCAGCTTTTACGGTGTAAGACTTCCCTCGTACTCAAATTTTATGCATCTATGTAATGTTGAGGAACGCATCCCATGGCTCGGATCCAGGGCGACCAATGATATATTATATTGGAACTCTCCCTCAGGACATAGAAGAGTTCGGGTAAAGTACGTGGTCTACGCGAATGTTGAGGATCACGGTGCCTAAAGTAAAGTAATAGCGTCATTGAATGACCGCATGACATGATGGGGTTGGCACACATGTAACGACTAGAAGGATGTTCATCTGTTGGAAGGCTTTTGAAGAGATGATGTTTAGTCTAAGCCCCGTCAAATCATAACCCGACGTACTCGAATGTCTCGGACGTAAGCGGAAATGAAAAGAGGCGAGGTCGGGGTCTTTTGTACCAAAGTCGACAATTTCATCTTGAGCCAAACTGCAGCAGCTTGTTGTTGTATGAGAGGCAGAAGTGGTTGGGGTAGTGGGTTGTTTGGTGAGAGAAGCAACGTGATTGGGTGTTAGAATGGAGGTGACAGGCAAGGTTTCATTAGGTAAAACCTCTATCCCTTGAAGGATCTCAACGAGAGCTTATCGATGAGATTGAAATCGAATGAGATCATATAGTGTCATTTTTACGGGCGATTGATGAAGCTGTTTGATCATGGTTCGGTGGGAAACTCCATTAGAGACGGGATAGGCGGGTCCGCGAATAACCACTTTAGGTGGTGGTGCAATCGGGATGTTTGACGGAGAAAGAGATGCCGCAGGTGTGTTTTCTTTTGCTTTCCCATTGTTTTTCTGTCCTCGAGTAGCGACACTAATCATATTAATCTCGTAGACTGAGATGAGAAGATGGTTGGGATAATTCATGGTCTTGAAGAGGTGGGGTTGTAATAATGATAGATCTTGGTGAGGCGGGGATAGATGGTATAGGAGAGGGAATGGAAACTAAAGGTCTCTCCCTTCGTAAGTTGTCTTTCTTAATCTTTCTATCAGGGAGAGGTGGTGGCGAAGGATGGTTTTAGAGCTTTGCATCCCTCCACATCATGTCTGGTGTGCGGTGATAAGCGCAGATTTTAGACTCATCGTAACCCATAGGTCGGGGCTTAGACGGGTCATAAGGTCTAAGTGGAGGTAGGGAAATGGTCGCATTCTCCACCAACATAGCAAGGATTTTGGCGTAAGATCCTTTGAGTGGGTCAAAATCGAAGAGGATGAGGTATTGGTTGTGCGGGTTTTGGTAATGTTTGGGCATGGTTGGTTCGTACGGGTGGTGGTTTAGCCGAGGGGTGTTGATACATGGTTTTTACTAAACGTGATTTCTTTGGCACAGAAGCTATGTTGGATGATGAGGCCGCAGATGATGTGGTATCAGAAAACAACCACGGGGAAATAGGAGTGACTGAAAACAAATCTTTTGATGATGGAATTTGTTTAGGGTTGATAGGTGGACAAGATACGCGGGTAGCGGTGTTCTTATACCCTGATTTCTGTATAGGTGCGGAAGGCGTAGGTTGTTCGAAGAAAACGCGGGAGGTATGATATATTGATGTAAGGTAGAGGATGGGGTCCCAATATGGAAGGTAGGTATGACGATGATGGTTTTGATTGTGATAGGGCACGGATTGAGTTTGTCTCCTAGGTGGCGGAGCGGGTTTATTTTGGATAGATCGAGTCGCTTAGGCGGATGCGTTAGGCCCAGGCATTGGTGAGGTCCCAGCGTAGGGGAAGACTTGGTTAAGTTGAGAGAAGTAGACGGGGCATTTGGTAGAGGTGAAGGTGAGAACATAGGCATTTTAAGCACGTAAGCACTTCGGGTATATGGTGGAGGCATCGAGAATCGGTCATTTGCATTTGAGTAGAACATGGCCTACTCAAACGTTCCCATAGGGCCTATCATCTTCCGTGGAATGACAGTCCTCACGTGTGAATATGAACTTTTATACGGAAGAAAGACGGGTTGTGATTCCAGTCCACTTTGTAGGTGCGATATAGAGGGTAGATGAGGCATTGTATCCATAGATGTTAAGAAGTCGGCACCGTCGTTGAAAAGATTTAGGTGATGAGGGACTAATAGGTAGGAGGGCGTGTTTGAGGGGATCTGTTGTGGTTAAAGAATTTGGTGATGTTGGTGTAGGAGATTTCTCATCTAAGGATGAAAAAAGGAGTGGCGTACCTTCCTCTTGTGCGGTAAGAGCGGTAGAAGGAGACGTCTGGGAAATGGATAGATTAGATAACATCCGCTCGCAGTCTTGTAGGGATGTGGTGTAAGAAGACTCATTGATGGGAAGAGAAGCCTGGGCCGTTAACTCTTCTATGGGTAAAGGAACGATTTTGCTTTGGCTTGATGGTGGTAAAGGAGGTTTGGGCTCCTGTGTTAGTGAAGAGGCTTGATTCAAAATTTTCTCGATAGAGGCTTTTGGCTGGGAGTCGAAGACTGCATGGATCTCATGAACACTCTCCTCGGCTAAGATATCCTGGTTTACGTTACTGTTGGATGAGTGATTCGGGAATGGCTTGTTGAAAATTTTCAAATTTCGGTTAGCAGGGGCGTTAGGATTATCGAGGGCTATATCCCCGCATCAACCATTTCTGCACTATGTTTTCAACATCTTGCAGTTCTCATGACCGTGTCCCTTCACGCGTGGAAATTCAAAAGTCATTTTCTTTGTACCAGGAAGGTATGGCGCGAGTGGAATCAAACCGGAATGAGGTTTAACGGGAGAGTAAGGTAATGGCTCTGCTTTGAGCAGTTTTTCCAATATCACACCATATGTTTCTCCCGAGGGAGTGTAGTTGATGGGCTCGGCTTTGTATTTATAAGTGGTTTTTGGTGGAGTATTGGACGGTGGTTGGGATTTGACCATCACCGCGTGGACAGCTCCTTTTGATTTAGAAGAAGTGGACGCGTGAGGAGTGGTGGTATTTGGTTTATTGGTGGAATCTGGAGTTCGGAAAGTGGAGTTTTTGTTGCGCAACCGCAATTTCTCTTCCTCTAAGGCTCGAATTTCTAATTTTCGAGCCATAGTAAAGGCCTCGTCGAATGTACGGAAAGTTTGAATTTGGAGGGTAGGGGAGATGTGCTTAGCACAGGCCCGCGTAAATAGTTCGATAAGTTCGGTTTGAGGTAAGGCATATGTAAGTTGGTTGATAAGGCCCCGCCATCGTCCAACGAAATCTGCGATAGATTCGTCTTCAAATTGTCGGATGGCATAGAGGTTAATGATAGATACTTTCTTGCAATGTTAATGGAGAAATGATCCAAGAAAGATTGGGCTAGTTGGTTAAAAGAGAAGATCGAATCTTTGGGTTAAAGCACCGTACCACTCCAGGCGGGTCTGATAAGGACATGGGGAAGGTGCGAGTAAGTAAGAAGGCGTCATCATGGGCAATCAAATAACAAGCATGTCTAAATGATCGCAAGTGTTGTTGAGGATCCTCTTTACTTGTTGAAACGAGTAAACTTTGGCAACTCCCATTGAGGAGGATATGAATGAAGGGAGACGAGAGGGTGAATGGGCTCCCGACAAACTTGCTCGTATGTCAAGGCGCTACGACTTCTTGAAATGGAAGCCTCCAGGTTTTGCATTTTGTCCATCATTTGTTTGATGAAATCTGTGGTTGGATGAGATGATGGTGCCACAGAATAGGGATGTCCCATATAAGGTGTTGAGGTTACTGGATACGTGTATGGGAATGAAAAGGTAGGCGGAGCTTGAGAAGGAAAGCTCGTGTGAATAGGTGGCGAGAGTAAGTCATGAATGGAGTGGTCTAAAAGAGAGATGAGATAGGGGCGGTTGGTGGTAATGATACGTGGGGTCGGGGTTAACCAAGGAAAGCTAATCGGGTCGTATGAACCTCTGAAGGCTGTCGGATTGGGAGACGGGGCAAGAGATGCAGGAAGCAAGGCGGTATTATCAGGAGGAGTGGGAGCTAAATGAGCAGCTATACTAATAGGCATACCTACAAGGAGCTGACCATCGGGCGTACGGTCGGGGTATGAGACAAATAGTATTATGCAACTGATGGGAATTAGCATCCGAAACTTGGCAAAGTCCTTATCTCCCACAGAATTTTAGGAACCTCACTTGGTGTCGGTAGGGTTCCTATAGAATGTGAGGGGGATTCGAGGCAAAGACACGGAGCGAGCATGTGAAACCATGGTGGCGCTTGCTTCCGAGTGATGACAACCATAGACAAGAACACACGGAAAGTTTTAATCTATCAAGAACAAAAACAACCTCGGAATGATGAATTTGGCAAGTTCTTTGGTTTGTCGGGGATGAAGACGATAACGATATCGGTTTACTAATCGGTGTCGGTCACGCGAAAAACGGCGTCGGTCCCTTAACCGATGCGGTGTCAAAAGTCTAGGATAAGAAGAAGATATAAAAGGCTGCTAATTTGATTTTTAGCAACGTTGAGTATATTTATCAACTTATTGATCACGAGAAGACAAAGTATGACGAGAGAAAACAGAATTTGGAAACAAGCGAAGAGCACACGCAAATCTAGAGATTAATCCTAGGGTTAATTTTAGTTATCGTGGGCTTATGCCTTTAGACGTAAGATGATGTTAGAATCCTAAATAACAAGACCTAGGGGAAATGTCAAGTTTGTTTTGGCTTATAAGGTTACCTCAATCAGGCGGAGGAATACCGCGGAAAAGGGGGATGTTTGAGCTGTTGTGTTAATTGTGAAGTGATTCGGTATGTGTTGTGCAGTGAATGTAAGATTAATTTCCTGTCAATACCGTGGATATCACCCCCACGTGTATGACCAGTTACTTAATCTATGTTCACTAGAATTGAAAAACAACAAGCAAGAAATGCAATGCATGTGGTTTAAACCCAAATCGAAAATTATATTCGATGAAGCAAGAGAGATGACTTTCATAATGCGAAACTAGGAAATCAAGACAAATTCTTTACAAAATATATAACAAAAAGCAAAGAAGAAGAAAGCAAAAATATGCTTCCTAAAATGAAAATAAGCAAGAAAAAAAAACCCAAAATGGGTCCCACCGGTCGTGCCAAAATGTTTCGCTCGGAATGTTTAAGACTTACAGGGAATAGAGTTGCTTCTATCCTTTCATTCCTTTTAAAAGCAGATGAGGTTAGGGTTAGGAGGAATACACATTTGAATGTCGAGATGGTGTGCGCGTCACCGTAGAAAGATCGGGTGATCATGAGAACTCCTTTTGTCTTGGAAGGACTACTGCGCAAATAAGAACACAAGACCACAAGATTTTGATTAAACAATAAATGAGGAAACTGCCTTGGGCCCAGGAAATATAAAACTTCCTTTCGAAGGTGGTCAGTTCCCCTGTTAATATGAATTAACACAAAACACTTGCAAAATATCAATTAAATTATTTTGTTGAACTGGTAGGGGAAAAGGCTGGTTTTTCTGGTTTTGATCGAGAGGAACCGATGGCGGTTCGATAACCGATGCCGGATTCTTGATAACCGATACCAAGCGGGTTCTAGGATCTTCTTAGTAGCTATGGTGTTTGTAATGGCTGGTTTTTGGATGGTATTAGGAAATGGGATGATTAGAAGCAAAAGAATGACATCGAGATGTAATGGCACGTTGGGTAGTGGATTCGAAACGGATTTAGGAGCACTTGAGATTCAAGAAGCATAAGAAATGTTATAACAAAGGACATGCAAGATGTGACTTACTTAGTTTTGGCAAAGATGCAAGTTGATCTCCTTGGTTTGTAAACACTTCTAGGTTTCTTTACTCATCTCTCTGCTCTGTCAAGTGAAGATCGGACTTTGTTTCTCACTCGCAATGCTCTCTGTTGATCCAAAATCCTTTGATTGATCTCTAAAATGAAAATCTGATCCGTTGTTTTGGTTTGGGAGCCCATTTACGAACCGATGGCGGTTGCGTGTAACCGACGGTCGAGTAGAACCGCATCGGTAAGGAAAAAGTAGGCTATTTTTAGTAAAATAGCCTACCTTCCTTTTCTCCCGAGAGATCGGTTGCGGGCTTGGTCAAGTGGCTAGAAGGTCGGCTTTGGGTGCGAGTAAGGAGGCATTAGTTATGGATGTGAGTCTGCAGACCAAGTCATGGGTCTTAATTAGGTTAGTTTAGGGTTAGGGCTAGGTCATGATGAGGTGGCAAAGTGAGGTGGCGGGTAAGGTGATGTGGATTTATCAATTACAAGGTAATTAATAAATAATTGTGTAAAGTTTAGGTAATGAGGTTAGGTTGCGAAATGGGATGCGGGTCACAAGGGGTCGTAAGACACGAATTTGGTGTCTACACTGTGATAGAGAGGAGCCTCCAAATCCTTGGAAGAAAGGGAATGAATTTCTGAATCTTCAAAGGAAATGGTGGTTGATGGTCTATTCAATCCAACAATCATCTCAAAAGGTTGGGGCTCATCTGAATTCACTGGGATACAATGCAGATTATCAATTAGAGCCTGGCAATGTTGTGGAGATGATTGAATGAGGTCAAAAAGAGACATTTTGTCTGGAACATGGGTAAGTTGTTTCATAACACTCTCCTCTACCGGCACGGGAATCCGAGCTCGAGGTGAAGCACGAATAGAGACCTGAGGTCTCGAGGCTAATGTGGAAGGAGGAATTACTTCAGGGGCTACAGAAATGACAACCCGTGGCCAAGATGTAGATGATGATAGATTATCATATTGTTGTGTTCTAGTGGCAATATGAATCGTATCAATTTGAGAAGGTGGAATACCATCCAGTGGAATTAATAGAACTAGAGGCCTGAGTAGATCATTGAGGCTCAGATGTGGTTGAGATGACATGAGATACTTGTTCCTCCTCTTCTTCTAGCAAAGATCACTTTCTTCCAAAATACCGCTCACGATGCAGATTGGAGGGCTTTACATCCCTGTCATGTCTTGGGTGCGATGGTAAGCACAAATCAAATTAGAGTTGAACCAAGAAGGTTTTACTCCTTTAGGATTATAGGGTTTGATCAGAGGAAGAGATATGGATGAAGATTGGATAAGTTGGTGAAGAATTTTAGTATAGAATCCAATAGACAAAGATGAGGAAAGGGATGAAAAAGGTGCCTCTTTCTCTCTAATAGACTGTCGAGGTAAAAGAATCCACATATCAGGTTTGAAAGTCTTTTTAGGGATCGCTTTTACTTTTTCTGGACATTGGGAAAGGTAGCCTTGGGCACCTGAGATAGAAGTAAGTGAGGCAAGATTTATTTTGGTGGAGGAGGAGCTCCTAAGATAGATTTTGAAGAGAACAAAGATGTGAGAAGTGTTGTGGTCTTCAGAGATGAAGGAGGCTGCTTGGTCGAAACAAATGATGATTTAGATAATGCTGATTTAGATGAGGGAGGAGCTCCTGAAATAGGTCTGATAGGAGGAACAAAGGGTGCCTTGGCTTTTGGTGACGAAGGTGATGGTCCTGATAAAAGAGGTGATGCCTTTCTAGTGGGTAAATTCACTTTACGAGGCACCGGTGAAGAAGGTGTTGTAGAAGAAGAAGATGATGGTTCTGATGGTATTGTAGAAGAAGATGCCTTCCCAGTCGATAAATCCAATCTTTTATGAGGCGCAGAGAGAGATTTTTGAGGGAAAGCACTAAGAGTCTTAATAGTCAAAAATATTGGTTTTCCTTTTTCGGGGATGGTGACAACTTCAACCGCATAAGGTGATTGTAACCTTTTCGGGGGAAGGAGATGGTGAGGCACTGAAGATGCAATGTCAGACTTTAGTTGTCTCGGTTTAAGTTCAGGAATCGAAAGTGTTGGTGCTGGTGTTATTTCTTTAGATTTTCCCTTAATAGGCAAGGAACATCGGTGGTGGATGACGAAGAAGAGGTTCCCTGTGATGGAGATACTTCTGGTACAGTAATTGTGGGTGTAACTACTGTAGGAAAGGAAATAGGAAGGGTCAAAATCGAAGGTGCTTCCATTGGTAGAGGAGTTGGTATGACTATAGGTATATTTACCAATGGCATAGTCACGGAAAAAATGGGAGAAACAGAAGTAGATGTATTCGCGGTGGAAACTTGAAGAGATGTGAATGCCTCAAGCATTGAAAGAATGTCTGACGATGAGGCAGATGAGGATGACACTGTCTCTGGTATGGATGGAAGATCAGATAAAGAGGCAGAGAGAGATGAATCCATTTCTAACAATGGAGGAATATTCAAAGACGAATTGTCTGAAGATGATGGAATCTCAGAGATTAATGGAGCGGGAGGAAGTTCTGATTCGGTCGACATGTTCATAGATGGCTTGGGTTTAGAAGAAGATTCTTCAGTAGAAATGAAGCTGATAGTATGAGTTTTTGGTTTTTGAGACTCTGAAGCATCATTGTTCGGGAATGATTGGGAAAAGGTTATTTAAAGACATCAAGTGCTTGATTTGGGGGTGCATTTGGGTTATCCAGAATGAGCTCACCTTTATCAATGAACTTTTGGACAAGATTTTGAAGGTCTAACATCGTTGAATGTCATGGCCTTTGGTTCTATGATAATGACAGAAGTCATTTTACCTATACTAGAATGGTTGTTCTTAGCTTTCATCAAAATGTCTAATAGGGGAAGTTCGATCATGTGAAATTCCAACATTTTTTTCTAGGATGGATGCATATGATTTCCCAACGAAGTGAAAGATCGAGTTAATGAGGGTCCTTTTCTAGAAGATGATGAGTCTCTCTGCGGTGTTTAATTAGAAGTGTTATCGGCTCGCGATGTTTTTAATACGATAGCGTTGGTAGACCCCCCGATTCTTGTCTTTGTTAGAAGCGAATGTTTGTTTTTGTAAACCGAGAAAAATCTCGTTTAGATTTAGAGCAAAGTTTTAACTTCCGTTGTTCAATAGTGCGGGATTCAAGTTTGTGTGCCATCATAAAGGATTCTTCAAATATGTGAAAGGTTTGGATCCTTAAAGTGGAAGAAATATGATTACCACAAGATCAAGTAAACAACTCGATCTGCTGATATTGAGGGAGGGAGAAAGATAATTGATTTATTATACCTCTCCAATGAGTGACAAAGTCTCGCAATAGACTCGTCATCGAATTGACAAATTTTATAAAGATCTCGTAATCAAGATCTTATGTGCAATATTTATTGAAAAGTTTTTAACAAACATCTAAGCTAATTGAGAGAAAGAAAACAGGAGTGTTGAGGGATGTTATTATACTTTGGTCTAAAGCAGTGTCCTCGCTAGAGACATAGGGAAAGTACGGAGCATAAGCTCCCGATCCTGGACTATAAGGTAGCAAGCGTGTTTGAATGCTCGCAGTGTTATTGAGGATCCTCTTGGCTATGAAATTTTGAGAACTTAAGAATTTCCCATTGGGGAGGATAAGACTTAAAATCCATTGATAGATGAATGGGTTCATTACACACTTCTTCAAAAGAGTATGAAGGGCAAGCCCCTTTGGTGGAGGCTTCTAGATTTGTGATTTTCTTGAAAAGAACTTGACAACATCGATTGAGGAGGAGGTATGTTAGTATGTCCTGTATAAGAAGTGAATGGTAGATTTTGTTGAGGTGTTGATGGGGATTCATCTGCGATTAACAGGATGATAAGAGGAATAACCAGGTGTTCTAGGTGATGCCTGGTGAGGTATTTGTTGTGAAGGAGCCTGCGTATGAACGGGTTGTGAGATGATAAGTGGTTTAAAATAAGGTGGTTGAATGAAAGATGGATCCTGATTGGTAGGCTCCTACACTGTCGAATTCAATTGGAATGGATCGAGGAATATAGGTGTTGATTTGATTGGACATGGTGGGGAATAAAGTCCGAATGGGGCTTTTGACCGGATTGGTTATTAAGGAGCCGACGCCGAGAGATGGGTAAAGGACATTTTGTTGGAGCATTGGAAGAAATACCAACCGGAGGACGAGAAGAAGGAACCAAATGACTCGTAGAAGGGGGTTGATTCATAAAGAGAGATCGACCACAGGACGTAATGGACGGCATAGAAGAATTAACAAAGAACTGTGGAGTGCGCAGATGCACCCATCATAGCTAAAGAAGAGGGCCTCTCGAAAGTAGGTTGTGAAGTAGCTGAGGTAGTTGTGGTACTAGGAATAGGCAAGACCATTTGAGAACTAGTTGACATGGTTGGTGGAAGAGAAAAAGGAGGCACAGATGTGCCACCCTCTTCTATGGTTCGAGGCAAGAAAAAGTGTGCTAACTGTTCTATAAAATCCTGGGATGGTTCATGAGAATAATCATAAACTTGTTGGATTGGTGGTCCCTGATCAGATATTCGAACAGACTTATGTACTAGATAGTCCATAAGGGCTACCGGATTGCGATCAAGGAGGGCCTGAAATTCAGGATCTCCACGAGGAACATAGTCTATATTAGAAGAAGATGATACCTTTGAAGGACTCAAGCGGAAGTCGGACGTGATGGGATCGCTTTAGGATGATAGAAAGAATTATAGAACCAAGACGGGGAACCAACTAATAGTGGTCCTAAGGAAGACCCGAGGGGTGCCGAAACATCCACATTAGTGGTGGTCTCAGATGAAGAAGGGGCCAGTTGAGCCATTTTTCTAGATTGTAACCTGGTGATGACCGTCATAAACAAGCAAAAATATAGAAAAAGAAGATTGACCTAACTAATGCACATATAATTCAAGCAGTGTAGGTGATTACCTCTTTTAATTTTTCATGCTTTTAAGAAAGAAAATATTAGGGAAGGATTTTTAGAACAGGAACTACTCAGATAGCCAAACTAAGGATGGTTTGGGGAATGTTTTGGTGAGGAGTCCCAAGGCACTTCAAGAAAAGATCGATAAGTGGATTGATATAGGGGCCTACCCCCACACTTCACACACTGCTTGCTGTGATAAGGCATTGGGTGCTTTGCCAAGATATATCTAGAACTTCCGTGAATTTGTAGTACGGCCCGAGTACCACGTAGGCTCTTACTCTTGGATGTCACTTCTAAGTAGGTGAGGCCAGGGAAGGAATTTTTGTTTAAATGCTTAATACCTAGTGATTTTGGCTTTGTGTGCAAGGGTGAAAAATAAAAATCAAATAGTGTCACTACCGATTTTGATCAATTTTCCAACCTATTTAGAAAAACTAGATGAAGAACATACAACAAAAATGACAAAGAAAAAGTTCTTTTTAAACACTAAAAATGAAGTGTTTGATTTCGATGAAGACAAGTCAAACAAGTTCTTTCCCAAATGCGATTAAATTCCTTTTAAGTAGCCAAAATAAAAATGTTTGAATGTGATATAAAAAAAACAAACAAGTTCCTTTTAAGTTCTTAAAAAGGAGAAAACACCATAAAAGAGGAATATCTGTAGATTTAGGTCTCCAATGTGTGTGGATTTTAAAAAGTGTGTTGTTGAGCTCTTCCCCTCAAACAATCCCACGAAAAAGAAAAGTGCTCCGCAAGAAAAGGTTAGGCAAACACACAAACAAATCTAGAAAGATATATCCAGATAATAGTAGAATGAAAATTTCTATTTCAAGGAACTAAAAAAACTTCCAAGAAAATAACAATTTTGCATAAAGAGATGGATCAAAAATGCAATCTTGAAATCAAATGAAATATTTATTAATATTTGAAATAGGAATTGGAATTTAGTTTTGCAAGAAAGAAGAAACTTTAACTTTGCAAATTATAAGTGAAAGAAGCAAGACCAAAATGAAGGAAGGAAATGCTTAAGGAGAACTGACGAAAAGTAGTGAAGAAATAGAACAAAAGCTCAAAACTGGAAAATAAATGAACTTACCAATAAGGGACTTTGGTTGGGTCCCACTGGTGTGCCAGAATGTAGATCAATAATTTCTGCGCTTGTTACCTGTCCAAGTTAATGTACCAAACTAAGCACAAAAACCCTGAAAAACTCAAATGAAATCGATACCTAATAGATAAGACAAGATGCGAAGATGTAGATGGAAAGGAAAGCCGATGTAGACAAACGGCACACACGAGTGATCCTGTAAGGTAAATTCGAGAAACCCATGCGAGACATAGATACTTGAAAGAAAAAGACAACGTTAAAGATATTTGGGTGGACTTCCCTGAAAGCGGCACGGAAGCGATAAGCTCCCTCGGCGGATGTCAGTCCATGTTTTCAATTAAAGGAAGAAGCATACATGATAAAAGAATGTAAATAAATGTCTAGATTTTCTGATCAAAAGTGACAAACAGAATGTAAACAGTGGAAAAAAGCAGCAATGTAAAAACAGAAACTATGAAAACAATGCTAGATTTGTGTTACCTGAATTCTTTTACCTGTGCACAGTCCGATCGGCGTCAATTAGGAAAATTGGCATCGACTAGATAAAATCGGCATCAACCCGGGATGGTCGGCGTCAACTAGGGGAAAAATTACAGGAAGATTGAGAAATGGACAAGGTTGAAAGCTAGGTCACCAATGTTCGTTGGATCTGCAGGAGCCTTTAGGATGCCGACAAAACTCCACCTTCGCTAGACGCAGGGGTAGAGTCACCAAGAAATTAGTGGAGGCTTACATGCAATGTCGATGTGGTAGGAGCAGAGTAACGGTACTCCTCTCAAGGATTGATTTGGATAGAATTAGCTTTCACTTGATAGATAATGCTCAGGCTCGATGTTCAAAACTCTCTCGTCGTTCTTTCTCGTCTAACCGAAATAAATTACAGCCTGTATTGTAATCGGCACCGACCAAGGTATAATGGGTGCCGCTCCAAAATTCGACTACCCCGGGCGCCGATCAACAAACAGACTCCTGAAATGGCCAAAAGTGACATTTTTTGGAAAGATGAGAGTGATCCTTCCACCTCAAATATGGGAAATATCTCGCTGCATGGTTTGGGAGGAGGAGAAATAGGGGGGATAGATGGATAGAATAGATATGGGAGGTTAGGAATTGATATGGGGTAGATAAGTGGTTAAAAAGTATAATTAAATAGTTAATATTTAATTATCCAGGGATAAAATACAATGGGGTACACAAAACTTAGGATAGATGTTTAATTAGATAGTTAATTAATACCCTAAAGGAAAAGTAGTGATATAAAGGTGCCCCAGGTTACCCGAGAAGGTAAACGAATGCGGGGACACCAATTTTAGGTGTCTACACTATGTCATCCAAATATTGTAACGAGGCATTGGACATAGCATACCTAGAATAACCACTTTGGAGCGTTGTTCCTACTCACAAGATTTGTATTGCAATTGATTTCAAGATTAGACAAGAAAAATTGAGAAATAGAACAATTGGTTGTGTACGAGAGGTAAGACGTTTAAAGTTTAATATTTTAAAAACACTTAGTAAAAGTTAGGACAAAAACATGCAAAACGGCTCAATGGCTCCCATGGCAGAGGTCATTTGGGATGATCGTGTTCTTTAGTGGCATAGATGTCACAACAACATTTAAACCAAAATTATAGGATCATTTGTTTGAGGGAATTCTAAGCCCAACTAGGTTTTTGCTTAATGTGATGCCAATTGAAAACTAGAAAATTTGTTTTGATTTGAACCCGTGGTTCAGAGAGCCTTGGTAGGAAACTAAAATCTACCACTTCTAACCTCTAGTATTTCTCTATGTCAATTGGTTGAAACCATTGGTTTTGAGAAAATAATTTGGGAGCTAGTGTTTCAATGTCTTTTGTAGACCTCTAGTCATTCTCATCACAATAATAAAATAGTCAATCACGGAAATTAGCTCTGAAAATGAGATCACAGTTTGAGCCATGGTTATCAGAATTATATTATGTCAATTGCATCGATTATCCATATTTAGGAGAATATATGAGATTTGATAGAAATATTTTCTGAAAGTTGTGGACGTGTGTATTTGAAACCCATTTCAAAGCCACTTTTTCTAAAAAAATTGAAGTGCAATAGCAAAACTTTAATAGTTGGCCCTGGGAAGGTGCTTCCAGTTCAAGATATATTCACCAGTTATTAGATCTGAATGTCTCGTTGGATCCCATATATAAAAAAGAATTGGTTAAAAGAAATTACCATTTGGGTATTTGGTAATCTTGTGGGTAGACCCTTTTATAGCCTATCATTCTAGATCAGACATTAGGAAAATTGAGTCCTAATGACATGTTTGATGTTTCAAGACACATTTGGAGGGTGTAGACTTTTATAATATGGTTTTCATGATTTGTTATGTGTTTCTTGGTTAAAATATATGACCCAAATGAATTAGATGCTAAGAGGCATTTTGGATGCTAATTACTTAGTATATTTGAGCATTTTAGACACCATAAGCATGATCTTGGTTGGAGTTTTGCAAATAAATAGTAATTTGATATGGAAGTGTAGAATTCTTCCTTAAATATGACATGTATTCCTGGGTGTTTGGTTTAGTTTGATTATCCCTTTTGAGTTAATTCAATTTCGGGACACTCACTTGCAGATACTAAAAACATCTCTTTTAAACCTAACAAAATGCATTTGGGGAGGGTGTGAAATAAATAATTGTACCTTGTCAGTGAGAAACCTAATGAAGGAAAATGATCTTCCATGTCTAAAAATTTCATTATTGTGAATTAGAGTAATTTCTACTCCTTGTGTATATGTTTCCAATCTTAATTTTATGACACTCTTTATAAGAATTTTTTCCAAAACAACATTATAACCTAGTTTTCTGTCAAAAGTGTATAAATTAAGCATACTTGGGTGGAAATTATGTTCCTTAAACCCATCTAGCTTGTCTCTAATCAATAAATGATAGGGGGAAAGGATTTTGGTATCTCCATATACACGAGATTTCATACAAAGTGTTATTCATAGTTGTCAATTCCCTTCTTATAAACTAAGAAAACCTTTGATCTTTTGGAAGCAGAATTTGGGTTCCACAACTTAAAATTTCATTGATGCCCTCAATATAACATTTGGAAATCTCTTGGTAATGTTCTATTTCTTTAAAACCCTTCTTGGCTTTGGACAGACCCATTTTCGTATTATGGTCTCTTATTAAGTTTTGTCGTGTGAGGCATTGCTATGGAACTTGGTTGAAAGTTTTTTCCATAGAAAGTACACTCATGATAGTAATCCTTCTCGAATTGGTTGAACACTTTTAAATTACCATGTTATGGAACTTAAGACTTAGGTTTGTAAAATTATGGAATTACCCTCTCACTCTTACCTTATTTCTTAGATAGAAAAACAACGATTATGTAAAAATAACAAGATTCTGTCATCCTATCTCTCGGTAGAAGACAAATGACTTAGTGTCAATCACTCTCTCTCATTAGGGTGATAGGGTATACCAATGTTAGTGTTTTCCCATGAAATTACAAGTAATATGGTGTAATAATGATCAATACAATAATTGGAAAACCACATAACTTATGTCTAAAAGAACATTTATGTACTTGTACCTTATAACCAAGAATAAAATCGAGTAATTATATGTAATTGGGAACTCATAGAATATATATTTGAACAACCTTGGTTGAAAGACATTGTTATCATCAGTTACCCACTTGAAATCTAAATTTGATGTGATCATAATTTATGTATTTAAAT
>CM031241.1:502924780-503002570 GCA_018340775.1 Taxus wallichiana var. yunnanensis
TGAGTTTCTTTGATTTCCATATTCTTCTGTTTGTCATATTTACCCGGGAGGAGATATATACAACATGTATGTGTACGCATGGTGCTCACCGCCTATGGTCGGGATGAAGATGTGCCTCCTACGCACCGTAATATAAATGCATGTACATGTACAAATATAATTATTTCAAAAATTTAACATATATATAATTAAGTCAAGTACTCCAAATTTTTTGTAACACACATAATAAAACATAACAAATACATGTGAAGGTGATCCGATGACTCGTAATCCAAATGTCTCACTCAAAAATGCATCTTACATAGTGACATTATCATGTGCACCCCTAGCACTAACTCCACCAAAATCAGTACGCATGAAAGTATCATCCTCCTCGGGCCCCAAACATATGCTACCACATGATGAGTAAAGATGTGGCCACATGCTACAGTACTTCCTAAGGGAATACTATGTGTACCTCCATGACAATCGCTTAGAAATCTCCCTCGTATGTCGAACAAGAGTCGTAGATAGCCCTCAAGTGTATGGAGTTTATCAATATTTACTGTCTCCTTCACTGCTTGAGGGATAATCTCGGGGTGAGGGGGCATGCGTGTGGGACTCTACCTACTTGAATAGGTGCATGTTGTGCACCTAGTTGATTATGTGCGTGAGATCCTTTCCTCGGCCACGGAAATCTCATAAATCATAATAATTTGGGATCTCATTGAGGATAAACTGCAATAGAGTTTCCTTGAAAGTATAGTGGCACCTCATTGTTATTACAAGGTGGAAAATCAAACACCATCCACCATCACTACAAAAATTATTTTTAATCAAATTATTATTGCACTAATGGATGGGAAACTGTTTGCATGACAACGAAACAGGAAAATTAGTGTGGGGGTCTATGAATAAGGCACATATGAGGTATTTTGTAATTTCTTTTTCTTTACATCCACATATGACAATTTGTTAGAATAATAAACCCTACAACCCTCTCTATAAGTTTTCTAACGATCAATTTTCCCCGTTGCCATGTCAACTTGAGAAAGTAATGCCTCCAATGTGTTTGCAAGAGAGGTGCGGTGGGGGTTTGTAGATTGTGAATCCCTCATTCTTTTGATTAAATCCTCAATTTCGATTTTTTTTTCAACTATGTGGGCTGCATTAATTCTTCTTGAATACCGGGGATGTTGAGCAATTATGGGAGGGTTGGGAGGGATGATAGGAATAAAAGGGTTTGGTTGTGGTTGATTCCTTGACTCGAATCAGTAACAATAAAAATGTATTCAATTCAAATTCTACTCTATAATTATCAAATTTCAATGCAATTTTGAGAAAATAATTGTGCCTACCTCTTCTCTGTGGCGCCATCGTCGATTCAGATCTTCCTGTGATCTAGAAACGATCCTTTGAGCTTGAGATCTAGTTGAATGAAAAAACGCGAGGGCACAGTTAAGCTCTGAAACTCGCATTTGAGGGAGATAAAATGATAGAGGCTCGGGCCTCTTTTTTATTTATAGCATAAATAACGCGTGACGCATTATGCTTTGGTAAATCCCAAACCTAAGAATTTAAAACGCAATTGTGTTATAATAGAACACGTACGTGTTTTACTTTTTTCGGAGTTTTCCACTTTTTTGCCCAAATTCATTCACTTACCCAAGTTGCTTCTTGGCTTTTATGTCGAATATTCTTCTCATTAAACAAAACAGGATGAAACCCAGAGATTGCTCGTGTTTTCATCTCACCATCTCACAAAGTGGGATTAGATGAGGATGTGGAAAATTGTAACATGTCTTCTTTATTCCTATTCAAAGGCCATACAACCGAGGCGAGATGGGTGGAGAAGGGTTGGAGGAATGGATGGCGGATCGGATACCACTCTCTCATTCGGTTTACGTAGGTTTTGTATGATTTGTTTGTATCCAAAATTCTTGGGACATGTCGTCTTCCCCAGCTGGATCTATCAACAATCAAAGCCCTACTCGGTCACGTGCCTACTCGTGTTCTCACCCCGAGGGATGATATTGTTATGACGTATTCTATCCCTGATAAAAATTGCCAAGGGGGTGGCGGTCCTCATAGGATGGCAACTCGAGAGGTGGAGCTCGGTGGGTCTTGCTTCCCCTACCAACAATGTTTAGAAGAAGTGATTGATATTTCAAATAACGATTAAGTCGGTTCGGCCATAATCAGGTTGTGGAGGTTTTTGGCTACATGTTTTGTCGTTTGTATACTTCTATTTGTTGTTGGTTTGTTTTGGTTGGTGTTATTTTGTTTGATCTCTTCTATGTTTGTAAGGGTGGGGTCCCACCAACCCCGCTCATAGCTCCAGGTTCAAAAGCATTTAAAAATCTAATGCATATAGTTTATGTTCCATGAAATAAAGATAATCTTAACTTTTAAAAATATAGAAGAAGATGTTAATAACAATAAAAATAAAAAATAAAGTGCCAAAACTCCTAGAGGAGGAAACAATTCAACAAGAAAACAACTATAAAAAATACATAATAGAATACTCAAAGGTGGAACATTATATTATGAGCATCCTCTTATATGCCAACTTATGAATATACCATATAAGTTTTCCCATCCATTATATGCCAACTTTTGAATATTATATGGTTATCGTTCGACTTAGTGTTAGATAAGAACATGGAAAGGAGCATCAAGATATCTTTTATAGTAACCCAAGTACCTCCATGGAAAGTTCATATATCATGAGCATATTCTTCATTATCATTAAAAATTATCCAAATTGTGATGATTAGGGTCATTGACACGTTATTGGGGATTTAAGTACTTGATTTATTTTCAATAAATAGTGTATGTTACAAAAAAATTCAATTGGAGACAAGCCACCTCAAAATAGCTTTCACCTAAAAAGGCATAACTATAAAGACATAAGATGTGTGAAGATGTAACAAATTATGGATGAAAGACCATTATGAAAAAGTCTTCATATCTCATAAGTTTTTTTTTGAATGTGGATACCTATTGGTGATATTGTGCACATATTTGAGGGGCTTGATAAATATTAAAAGTTCATTTTGAAAATGTTACACATTTTTAACAATTTAGGAGATCATTGTTAGAAATGGATAGTGAAACACATATGTACACCATGTACCAAAGACTACACAAAGAAGATCATCTCAATCATGAATGTACTTTATGATAAAATAATATATCTTTTATGATGGGTAATATATTGATGTAGGAGCATATGAGTGAGAAATCTTGCATCACCGAATAATTTATTATTTCTACTCCAACGATCACAAAAATTATAGGTTGCATGGTGGATATTAGAGATGTTAACATTTTATAATGATATCTTAATATATTTAGGTAGAAAAACCCAAGTTAAACTAATCAAAATGAGCCCTTAATTTATTACAACCACATATGGGGTAGCTTATTAATGTTGAACATGATGTCAATATGGTAACCTTATTAATTACAATTAAAACTAGTTTTAGTTTTGTTTTTATTTTTAGGAGATATTTTGGTTAGGTATAAAATTCTACTTTTGAAATCTATTTTTAGAATTATATTTTTGACATATTCTATTTTTAGCACATTTTCAACCATCAAGTCGACCTACACTAACACAAAAATCATAATATCGGCTAAGTCTTCTTCTACCTCTCATTACTAGTGCTTTATTTCATGTATTATCATGATTTTATTGCAATTAAATTTGGAAACTAATTGATTAGGACAATATCCCATAAATTAACAAACCCTCTTTTAACCAAATAGGTTAAATAATTTGGTGAACTTGAATGATCAAATCCTTCACCTAATCTAAAGTATTACAAGTTTCAATAGATTAGGCCTATTGATTTCGACATCTTAGTTACTTTAAGGTTCATATTTACATTTTATTTTCATATCCATACCTAATTTTGTCTATTATCGACCTAAACTTGATTTGCACAACATTTCCCGGTGTTTTCATAGTCAATTCTACCCTTTGGGTCACCTTTTAGGGCGCTTAAATGCCAAATTACTTTTTTTTCATATCTTGAGTGTAAATGACTTGATATTCAAATTACTTTGAGGTTATTTTACATTTTTTCATTTCAACAAAAATCTTTTTGTTTGCCCTAATTTTCAGTATTACGCTTTTGGAAATAAAATATTATAATTTTTAATTAAGATGTAATTAGAAAATATACACTTTGGGAAAACCCTTTGGAGTTTTTAATTTCAATTTATCATATTCAAAATTACATATTTTTATTTTGTAAAATTCAAATTCTATTTTGAGATATGGTCATTTTATTTGTTTGGCGAAAATTGTCACACCCACAAATTACACACACAAATATAACAACAAAAATACCAAAATTTTTTTTTTTGGACTTGCATTTCTAGAAACACAACACCACATGAGATCACTTAGGATAACACACAAGAAATGATACATTTTCACTAACATGAACCCATATAGATAACATGAAAACACATGATGCACATCAAAGCCACTTTTCTCCATATGACAAGGTACAAACTACAATCCAACTACAATATACATTTACAGTTAGGCACTTTCCACAACACAACATTTCATGGTTACATATTTATTACAATATTATTTTCATTAATTGACCTTAATTATTTGAAGAGCACTTAACATGTAAACCTTCATTCCTCTTAAAACTAGGTTGCATTTTTTTTATTTCATTTAACATTTTACCTATGATGGTTCCATTTGATTTTTCTCCTTTCTCTTATCACAATTAAGTTATATAGCTTGATTTTTAATAGGAACATATAAACACCCATGACTCTACTAATACTTGTCATAAGGATTCATATCTCGGGATCATATATACTTGGTTTTGCATTATACTTACATTATGTAGTGCCCACTAGATTTTCTATCCCTTCCTAGGACTTGTTGACTCGTATGAGTAGTTTGATTATTTCATATGAGACTTTGTCATTTGATTTTGATAGATTTTGATTTTCACTTGCTATGATTATTATCCTATGGTCTATGCCATCATATTTGACAAGACACTTTTGAGATACTATATGATATTCATGACATTGGTTATTTCATTCTGATTAGAGATGATGATACTAGGATGTTTTAGATTTGATGGATTATGTTGATATATGGTATTCACTAATGATCATGACTTTGAGTTATACATTGTGGATATTAGATCATGCTTATATATATCATTGGTAGAATAAATGTTGTGAAATTTTATTTAGTTGATATTGTTTAGTCATATTTCATTTTGATTTATATGGATATTTTATCATGTCGAGTAGATTTGAGGTTTTCCTTGAGTGTGTAGGATTTACAGTAGCACCACTTGGCGAACATGGGACTCAGTGGTAGCACTACAAAGGATGCCAAAATTGTCATGTTGAACCCTTTTATCTCACCTTGTTTCATTTTGGCCATTGTTTGTAATTAGAAAATTTGGTTGATTCTTACATGTGATTTGATTTAATTATTTCGTTATACTTCCTAAGCTTCCTCTAGGACTTCAACCATGACCAAAAACCACCATTTTTAGACACAAAATTATGCACTTTAGACATTATTTAGTCTCAATCTCATACTACTATTTAGAAGATTCTTGAGTGAAGAAATTACTAATTAACCCCCGTCTTTTGGTCATCTTATTTTATTTTATTTCATCATTACCGACCTCGCACTCGTATGCCCGATAAAATTCTATCATCCCACGTTATTTTAGCCTCAACTAGGGCACCCATATTAGTCTTGGGGCACCCATCGGTGCCCTGGTCCCACCAGGGGTATCCCGAGTCCTTTTGAACTTTCCCACCATCTTTTGGGTTCTTTTTAGCCGTTTTAGCTTCTTATCTTTTTGGTGGTCGACTATTTTGAGGTTAATTACGAAATTAGATCAATAGAACCCTATACATATAAATTTATGAGACCATAATGAGGCACCAAACACTACCCACTACTATAATCCATCTAGAGTTGCATCCATCTATTACATTAGAGATCATTTGCAGATCCATATAGCTCCATCATGAAGCACACGGCTAGGATATTTGCATCAAACTTCATAGGGGAGGGATTATATTCTACTTCATGTATAAACTCTATTACATTTTATACATGTATTTATTGCTCACTACTTCAAAAAGTGCGATTGGGACAAGAGTGACCTGTGGAATGAACAATTTTTGCACCACTTCCACCACATGGCTTGACAACGTGGGCTCCCATCCATTCCTTTTATAAAAATTTTACTAAGAGTTAAAATAATCCTTTTTTTTAATGTTTTGAGGCTAAAACATTCTTATCTTGGCATTGTAATATTTTGGGCTCCTATTTTACTTGTATTTAATGTCCTTCATTCGTGCAAGGTCAAAGATGGAGGGCGAGGTCCGGGGTTTGCGGGAGGCTAATCCCACCTCGCAAAAAAACAAACCATATCTCAAATTTTATGCCATTTCAAATGAGTACCCACACGACACCCTTTGCACCCATTTCAGGAACTTTTAAAATCATTTTGCAAAGTTTAATCACATTTTCCATCAGGTTATGGGATCATATTTCTTCTATAAATTTTGACTCGCCACTCATTTTTGAGTGCTTATTTAGTCAAAGTTGCATGATTTATCACACATTATGTGATGACATTGTCAATTTTGAAAACTAACTACTTTATAAAGTGCCGCATTCTAGGGGTCACTAGTACTCTTGGATTTTGTATTACACACAGATAAATTATCGGAGGTGAGTATAACATATTGCATTTGTGCACCTTTCACTTTTGATTCTCGCATCATGGAGGATTCTCTTTCTATACTTGAGCATTGTAGGATCACCTTACACCTAAACCACTTCTACCGGGAGAGAGAACTATTTAGCTTGATGTGCTTCCACGGAATGCTACTTACGAGACCTTCCAAATGCCATAATAATAGAGTAGTCATCCTTCGAGGGTATGGTCTACTTTATACATAATATGGATGGTAGTATAATATGTGTGATAGCCGTACTTCGAGGATCGGCCTATTTCTTATTATTTTTATTTGATTTTGACTTGTATGCTTTTCTTTTATTTTCCTTTTTAAACAATTGCCCTTCGAGGGATCATTTTGTTTCTTTGATAACTTTGCTTTTACTTTTACATACATGAAATTTATTTTTACATGGGGAGAGTGGGATAGCTAAGTAGACTACTTAGAGGGGATAATGAATGTACAATGACACCCCTAGACCCTTCACATGACTAAAATATGAGAATGAGAGGGTGACAAATGTAATGATCGTGGAGTTCTCAACACATGGGAGAAATTATCCATAAGGAAAATGCCATGGACATGGCTTGTGGTTCTCATATTTAAGGTCGTGACTGGTAGTGATGGTAGACCAAATACTTCCAACTCATTACAATGAAAGATGGAAGGGCCTAACAATGGATGAATGATCTAAAGATATGACTAAGTGCTCATTGATAGATATGCTAACAATAGATGGGTCATAAGTACAATGCATTAAGAGGTTCTACTCTCCGGTTTATCAATAAGGGAGAGAAGACATTAAAGTTGTGACAAGATGAGAGCTTGAAAAGGATTAAATATGATAGAAAAGTGAGAAATAAAACTATGTTCTTAAGGAAGCAAAAATGTGACCACAATGGTGGATTTTGATGAAAATAAATGGTTCCCAAGAGAGACACAAATATGGCCACGATGGTGGACTTTAATGAAAATGGAAATATGGTCCCTCAATGGAAGGATAAAAATGGCTACAAAAGTGGACTTGATGAAACAGATGGTGCCCCAAAAGAGACACAATATGGCCATAATGGTGGACTTAGAATGAGATGAAGATTTGGACATAATTAGTTGAGATTGGATGAATTTTGATGAGGCAAATAAAAGAATGTCAAGGAACAAAGTCCCCTAGTGTCAAGGGAGTTATACAGATGATATGCTAAAGGGCGAGGGAAGGTTGATTCCCTAATGAATTAAATGTGGAGGATTTAAATGATGTCAAAAGAGTTTAGGTGAGATTATTTTAGATTTGGATGGGATAAATGGTCAGAGACCACAAGTGTGCTTGGAGAGATAAGTATTATTGATTAACAATGAAGGACCTTCCTTAAGAGGAATGTCATGTGTAAGAGGGATGTTAAGGGATGATGTGGATGAAGGAATCATGGGAAACCCGATGGATGGGATAAAAATTGGATTAAATGTAGATGGAGAAGGATATTTATGCTGAATGAGGAAATCATCTTTCTCAATAAGGTTGTGGACGATTGTACGAAAGGGATTACAATGTTCAATGTCATGGCCCACAGTATGATGATAAGTGCAACTACAATTAGGATTGAACCATGATGGATTTGGACCATAGGGATTGAAATATTTAATGGGAGGAAGTGTGATGGTAGATATTCGAACTAAATGTCAATTTTTTTTGCGTAGGACCCAATCGAAGTATTATGAGGAAGATAACTCTTATGACGTTTTGGCTTGGTTTTAGGTATTGATATAGATTGGATGGGTGAATTAGATAAATCAAATTTGGTTGGAATATTGGATTCTTTGGATTGGAATTTAGGTGAGGATGTACGTTGAATGGGTAAATTATGTGTTTTTAGTTGTTTTACCTTCTTATCTTTTTGGTGGTCGACCACTTTGGGGTTAATTATGAAATTAGATCAATAGAACCCTATACATATAAAGTTATGAGACCATAATGAGGGACCAAACACTATCCAATACTATAATCCATCTAGAATTGCATCCACATAACTCCATCACGAAGCACACGACTAGGATATTTGCATCACACTTCAAAGGGGGAGGGATTATATTGTACTTCATGTACACATTATATTACATTTTATACATGTATTTATTGCTCGATACTTCAAAAAGTGTGACTAGGACAAGAGTAACGGCAGTGGCATGGACAGCTTTTTGCACCACTTCCACCACATGGCTTGACAAAGGTGTGGCACCCCATCCATTCCCTTTTAGAATTTTCAAGGTTAAAACAATCCTTTTTTAATTTTTGAGGCAAAAACATTCTTATCTTGGCATTGTAATATTTTTGGGCTCCTATTTTGCTTGTATTTAATGTCCTTATTCATGTGTCAAGACGGAGGGCGAGGTCTAAGGTTGGTAGGAGGTTAATCCCACCTCGCAAGAAAAACAAACCATATCTAAAATTTTATGTCATTTCAAATGAGTACCCACACGACACCATTTGCACCCATTTCGAACACTTTGTTAATCAGGTTTGCAATGTTTACTCGTATTTTCCATCAGTTACGGGAATCGTATTTCTTCTATAACTTTAGAGTCACTACTCATTTTTGAGCACTTATTCATCAAAGTTGCATGATTTATCAGACATTACGTGATGACATTGTCAATTTTGTAAATGAACTACTTTATAAAGTGCCACATTCTGGGGGGTCACTAGTACTCTTGGGTTTTGTATTGCACGCAAACACATTATTAGTCGAGTTTGACATCTTATATTTGTGAACCTTTCACTTTTGATTCCACATCATGGAGGGTTCTCTTTCTAGACTTGAGCGTTGTAGGATCACCTTACAACCTCTACCACTTCCTACTAGAGAGAGAATTATTCATCTTAGTGTGATTCCATAGAATGTTACTTTCCCTATGAGGCTCTTTCATCATTCTTACTTGGGCTAGTTCCTACACCGACCGATCATCTTCATCTCCGAGGACTTTCGACAACTTGCGACCATGTTTTGGTCAATGATGATACATATCTCTAGATCTCTCCGGTTTCAAGTGGTAGACTCAGATCCACCCCATCATGTCCTGAGCATCCTTCAATCCCTCTATGGAGACCCTTCACATACTGCCACCATTTTTGTTGATGTTGATTCAGTTGTCTCTATATTTCTTCGTGTGATGACATTTCCACTAACACATACTCACTTGGTTCTAACTTCGATGATGAGGATTGTGCACCTAGTTCCGATGCGAGAGTATTACAAAGAACTCTTCTCCTCCTTCTCTCACTATTCCAGAGAGTGTTGACACATCCCACATCTCATCAGTTATTGAGAAGTCTCCTATTCAATCTCATACAATCATCACAACTTCCTCTTTTCCACCTTCAATGTGTGAGTCCCCTTTCATTCCTCTACCTTCATTGGATGACTCATACTTATCTGACATCGCTCTTTTGTTTGTTGAGCCCCTATGGGACAAGTATGCTTGACCTTAGTCATCTTTTCCTAGAGTACACTTTTAATGTACTATAGGTTCATTATCCATCTACAGGTATTTGGAGGAGTTCATCATCTTCCTTGTTGGGAGTGCCCCTTTTGGGACTCTTACCACTTCCACTTTTCTGGAGACCTTAATTGATCCACCCTTGCTTGAGGATCCATTTTCTATTGTGGGGCATTTTTTTTTCCTTCACATCAGTTGGACATCCTTTCTACAGGTGTTCCCCTTCTTCACTCCAATAGTTCTACACACGTGGGATTATCTTTGATTCCTTAGTGCTCTCTTGCTAGACCTATGTCACACTTTCATGGACCAGACTCAAAGCTCTTTGTGTTTTGCCTTTAGTTTCCTTCACAGAGTGGGAGGAATTCCAACACATCATTTCTTTCCTTCTTAAGGGTAGGCACATAGTTCGGTGTGGGTGGCTTTTCTTCAATCCAGAGGTAGAGGATCTCGTGATCGACATTATTTTAGGAGACCTCCTAAAGCTGCAGAGTTCAGATCCGTCGATGCCATCTTCTGCATTCCTCTCGTCTCCCTCTTTTTCTCTCTTCTTCTTCTTTCCGAGAAATTGCCTCTTTGTACATGGGTACCTTAACAGGCTCGTCTGTGGTCAGAACCCATCTTTGACATCTTTCTTAGATTAGAGAGTGGACTTGTCTCTCCTTTGGGGGGGAGTTTTCCCACTACTTTTTCTCCTTTTAATCTACTTTTGGAGAGTTTATTGTACATGGGTACTTCATCAGGCTTATTTTTGGGACCCACTTCTCCTTGTTTTCATCTATGTGTCCACTTAAGCTATGCTTTAGGGGGTGTGTTAGTGTAGGATATTTACCATACATATATTTTAGGTACATGAGATTCCTCCACATAGGTTATTCACCATACTTATGTGTCTTAGGGAGTCATTATGGCCTTACACGCATCATAGAGCGTCATATGAGTTACATTTGACTGGCTATTCCGAGAATGTAACTCCCACCTCTTGACGGCTACATTTGTGGGGGAGTTACACACCCCACTACTTTATGTGCACTCTTTCATCTTGAGAAATACAATGGAATATGGGATTAGAGCTATTTTTCCCTTAGTGCATGTACATTTCTTTCATGGGTCATTTCTTTGGTCGATCTTGAAGCTACATCATTTTGTGGTTGAGTGCAACATTTTGATGCTCATGGATTCCTCCAGATCTTCGTCACATTCCTCGACAAAGTAGGTGGGTAGGTGGGTGTAGAATATTAAATTCCAAGAAAATGATAATAAGGATTAAGATGGATAATGTGATATAATAATGAATTAAAGGGGTTAAAGATGAAATGATGAAATATTAGATAAATGATGAAATTAATTAGGATAAAGGGTATATGTGGTATTTTATAGGAAAGAGATTAATTAGATAATGAAGATGTTAAGATATTTACGGGACAAATTAATCGGAATTAATTATGTTGACATTTTAGATGTCTACAAGAAATCTACTTTCTATCAAGCCTAATTTCTTAAATTTATTTATTTAATATCTTAATTTGTTTAATATATTGCTATCATTATCTAAACGTGGTTCACAAGTCTGCAAGGCATAAAGAGACTCGCAGAATGGTGACCTTAGGCTTGACATGTGTAATGTTCACATTCATGAATGCTAAATAGTAATAATGTTTATTATTTTAGTTATACGTAATTCAATTTGATCATTAACTCGAAATTCAAAGACACATCACAAGACAAGATGGGTACTAGGGAGACCTAACACTCTCTCAAATGAATATTAAGACTTACTTGGCATAAACATGTATTTTTTCATGTGGGATTTGGTCTCTTTTCAATTAACTTATATGAGCAATTTCATTCATAAAACACCAAATCAAGGTGTTTAGAAAGACAAGGTAGAAACAAAAGGGGAATTACATATGTTCAAAGTGAAGAAGTTAAATGGTGCAATGTTGTATATAATATTATAAAGTATTTTATTCATAAATTTGTATATAAGAGAATTAACTAGAATCAATACCTAAAGGTGCATTTCAATAACCGATAAAGAACACAATTTATAAATCTATTGACTTGTATAAAATTCCTTATAACAAATATGGTGCAAGATTAGGTCAATGACTTATAAATATTTCTCTATATCAACCATTCACATGTACGTTTAAGTGTTAATATTAGTGATTTTTATTATAATTTTAAGTGCAAATAGGAAAAAAAAATATAGTAAAGTTTTTAAAACATTAGTATTAAGAAAACTTTTGAATAAAAGTTTGTGGATTTTTCTTTTGCAATGTATCATTCACTAATAATGTATCAATCCAAGAAAAGTTGAGCAAAACAAGAAGCTATATATATATATATATAAAAAATTAGGTATACAACATTAATAGTATCGCTGCATACCATGCCTTAAAAAAGAGAAAGTTTACAAAAACAATATGTCTTTCCATTAAGAAAACAAGGAATCATTGGATCTTATTTTCTTGCGCGTGGTAGGGATAGAGTTTGTTTTCTGTCACAAACTTTGATTTATGCTCTTTCCCGCCAAAAAAACTAACGCCAAAGCAAGTCAAATATCCAGTTAATAAAAGCCACATTGAAATAAAAACGAAAACCTTGAATTTGATGGTAGTTTCCATTTCAAAGCCGTAAAGATACTTGCGATTTTATAATATTTCAAAGCCACGACTTTATTTGTTTAAAACCTTAGATTTATATATAAATTATGTACATAAATGCCACTCATCCCATAAATACATATTGAATAGTGTTATAACTAGCAATCACATGTGTTTCATACAATGTGAACGTCGAACGGTATATGTTATTTGTTTTAGACTTATAATTTTTACTTTTGTAGTTGATGTTGATAAGGGGTGTGATTGTTTTTCGTAAGTGTAGAAATATAGATGGGCCACTTAATTTTAAGGTTGTTTCTACATTTCAAACTTGTTAAAAATTCTTACATGAATACATTTGATACCGTTTTGATAGTTGAACTTATTTTATAGTTGATGTTGTTAATTCGGGTTTATTGTGTTAGTTGTGCATCGGTTGTTTGGTTGGTGTTTTGTTGGAAAAACATTTATCAGACATACGATTGATAATGTGTGTGATTGATAGTTGTAGTGTTAGAATTTAGTTGAAACATTACATTGAAATGTTGTATGTGTACATTTAATTATGTTACAAATTCGTACATTTAAAGTTGCATATTATATTTCACAACATCAAATAAATGTAGATCTACGTGCACATAATGAGACATGTATACATTTGTAGTTTTTATAACATGAATGGTAGCCTTTAGTGGAAATTTTTAGTTTCAATAAACATGATTACATTTGATACCCCTTGAGCAGCAGTGTTGCTTTGGATACAAGAAGTGTTGAGTATAGTAGTAGTGGAGGTGCTATCAAAGCAGAGGGTAGTATTTACGATGGGTTGAGTGATAGTAGTCTTGCTTCCTCGTTTCTTCTTGCTCCAAGTGTTGGTACGTGCGCCATATTTGAGTATCTCTCAAATGAAAAAGTAGGTGAAATGCGCAGATTTGCAAGCGAGGGAACTCTAGAGAAAGTTGTGAAAGTCAGACCCTACCTTTTAGTGGTTCCAATGTCGACGGTTGCTCTGTGCAAAGTAAGTCCCTATGACTTGTGGATAGTTAATCCCCATGCCATTTTAATCGACAATTGTCTTCGATTCCTCTCAAAATAAAGGGTATGGGAATATGTAACTGGTTAGAGGGATCCCAACATGGGCCATTGTATCTATCAAATTTGACAACAAAAAATAAAGGTAATGTTGCTGGTTGCATTGATGCATCATAGACAATGTCGATGATTGTTCCTATAGCACCATTCACGAGTCCTACGTCAACCCATAGATGGACAATAATCATGAATTTTTGTTGTTTGCACATCAAAACTTTGTGTTCCAACTGATCATCATCAGGATTTCTGGGTCCAGACCGCCTGTTACTTTCAGTAATGGATTGGGCAATCAAAACGTTCAATGCCTTTAACATCTGAAGGTTGTGGGAGTCCACCAGACCGTTTTTTTACAAAAAAAATGTGGTGCGTCTTTAAAAATGTTGAGCTCTTGCTGATTTAGGTGTGTGTCTATGCGAGACATTACGAGTTCCCAATCCTCAATTAGAGGGGTTGAATCTCACATGTGGAGCAGTAAATTCTGGGATGAAACTTGTGCATTGGTTGTTACCCTTTGCCGAAATATGTTTTGCAATGTAATGGAAGAATGAAATCCCTTCCAAAGGGTTGTTCCTTAGGAATTACTTGCATAAAGAGGACTGCCCAAAACCGGCGGTAATTGGCCGAGGTCATCGAGCAGGATGACTGATTTGTTCCCAAATTCAGATGTTCTTGAGTGTGGGAAAGCTTCACATAGCCTACTGTCAATTTTTATTAGTAACTTTGGTCTGATGAAACTCATTTCATCAATAAGAACATATTCTATACGTTTCAGTGACTCTTGAAATGACGATAATGCACTATCTTCAAGGGGTTTCAGTTCTTTGATTTGAATACGCAGAGCCTGCATGGATTGTGGATGCGGAAATGTTGGCTGAAACACTAGTAGGGGCAAGCACAAGTAGAGGTGAGGGAGATGTACTTGGTGTTGTGAATGTATTCTGGATTTTATTTATCGGAAATGATTTTCCGTGCCTTTCGTTCCTTGAATTATCAATCTTAGTGGAGGTAGATGGGTTTTGTTTTTCGAATGGTGTAGTATGGTATCAAGAGCTAGTTGTTTTTCCGAAGACAAAGGAAGTGATGTAGATGGTGGTGTGACTCGCATGGTATTGTTAATTGTGTCCGCCTTTTCTCTCTCGATGAATGATGAACCAGCTTAATTTCAAATATTGTGTAACGTCATGTATGCTCCAATTATTATGTACGTCAAAGTCTTGTTTCCTAACATATAACGACTTTCAAGACCCATGTTGTTTCCTAGATGAAGTTGTGTGAAGACTTGCTATTCTTGCATTGGTTCATGTTGAATATTGCATTCGACCTCTGAGTCAGAACTAACATTTGTAATAGGTCATGTGTCTTTGGTAGTGTGTAAAACATGCCACGGTCTGTAGTTGTGCTTGAACATGTCCAAATTGTTGTTGATGTCATGTGGGGTTGAGCCAAATTTAGACGCAATATTTCTGAAAGGTTTTTATAAAAGGAGTTCTCGACCAAAAAAAGGTCATATGACGTTGAATCCTCGAAATGGGATATCCAAAATCTCGGGTGGACCCAAACAATTTCTTGTGTTGGTTGCTTTTTCCATTTATCACCTTTACGGTTCTTGTTGTAGCTCCAATCTCGAGAACTTTGAATAAGTGGTAGGTGTTCCATGGTTGTAGGATGAGGGAACATAAATATTGGCTATGTAGTTTGGAAAAACCTTTGACATAAGTAGATTTGATTACCTATACCAAAATTCTACTACTATGAGTTTCTTCGCAATATTTCTTCGCGAAATATTATGAATATGTAATGCAGGTATGTTAATACTCGATGAGGGTTAGAGAAAATGTTAAGTGTTCTCCAACGTTGTGTGACTTAAGGATCAGATAGGTGATGGCCGTTATGGTATCTTCCAAGACAAAAATGTTCGAAGAAAGATTAGAATAGATTCTTAGAAATGGATATGATGGTGTCCCTACGAGAGGACTCGGAAGATAAAAGATGTGACAGGTTCTCAAAAAGAGAAGAGGTCAATGCTGCACAGAGAAGGATGAGAACGAGATGTAATGAAATGAATTGGCGATGGTGCATAAATGAAGAAACATTGGAATTGATTATGAATGCTAGGTGTGAAGGATGTGTTGAAGGATGTAATGAGAAATAGAAAATGGAATGGATAGGAGGAGTGGTTGATTATGAGAAGAGAAAGAAAGGTCAAAGTTGAGGGAGACAAGGGTATGAAATGGAGGAGGAAAAAGGAATTAAAGGGGAGGACGAAGATAACAAAGACGGATTATAAGGGAAGGAGGAAATGATGAAGGAAAAACAAGGAGAAGACAAAAATGACAGAGCAGAGAGTGAAATTATGAAAAAGGAGAGAGTTTTTAAAATGAAAGGTGTGAAAGAGGATGAATCAGATGAAGGGAGAGAGGTAATGGAAAAAATAAAAGAGATGATAAAGTGGAGAGAATTGAAGAAACCATATCATAGTGAGGAAATACAAGGCAAAGAATATGGAACCGATCGCATGAAAATGCATGTGGATGGTGAGATGATAAAAATATGGGACAATGTTGAAGTGTCAGGTCATAAATGGGGAAGTAAAAAGGAAGTGAGAGGTACAATGAGAAAGAAGGCGATACACGGGAAGTAAAAAAAACCAAGGGTAGAAAGGAGGGGAGGAAAACGGAGGAAATTATGCAAATGGGAGGAAACCAAAATGGGAGATATTCGATAAAGAGTGAGAAATATCATAAATGTAAGGGGAAGCTGGAGGGGAGGAATGACACCGATTGGAAAATATGCGGAGATGCGTAAGATTAGGATAATTTGATGAGGAGAAAATAGAGAGAGGGTGTATGATGAAGAAAGTAAATAAATTGGCAAGGAAGAATGGAAGATGGAGAGGTGGCGAAGAAAAAGAGAGGAAGAGATAGAAGAGGGAATGCCAACGAAGGGATGTTAGGAGAAATCCACCGATAGTGATTAGTAGGGAAGGATGGGACAAAAGGTGATAAGAGGGGAAAAGTAAATGAGGAATGGAAATGGGAATGCCAATGGAGGGATGTTAAGAGAAGTCCCCCAATAATAATCAGAGGGCACAAAGGAAGGAATGAATGAAGCTATAATGGAGGATTGCTTTTTAGGAGAAGTCCACCGATAATTATTAGTGCGGAAATGGAAGATGATGATGAAATAATGTTAGGAGATGATCAATGACAATGATGGGTAAATATGGGGGTAGATATGTGGGAGAACTCTAGAAGATGGAGTGGAAAGAGTAAAGAAAGAAGGGATAACGATGTGTGCAAAGATGAAGGCAAGGAGAGGATGCATTGGATGATAATGAACGAGAGAAAGATGAAGAAATAAGACATGAAATGAATGGGGAAGCAACGGTTAAGTAAGATTACCCAATGAGGGATGATGGAGATGAAAAGGGGGCAAGTAGGAAGTGGTGTTTGCGAGAATGGAAGAGGAGGTGAGAGGATGTGATGATGGGGACTAACGAGAAAATGTAGATGGTGAGAATGTGGAGTGGTGGGCGAGTGTGTAGGATGATGAGGTCATCTTTAATAAGGACCCTTAAGTAAGATCGTCAGGCCGGATGAGGAGTTAAGTAAGATCACCAAACTGGCAGTGACAATATGGAAGGAGAAAGATGACATTGTATTGGGTATAGGTGTGGAATGGTTGGTTGGAGCAAATGATTATGACAAGACATGGGAGACAAAAGATGAGGGAAATATGATGGGATGTGGAAGGGTCATATGGAAAACTAATCTTAAGATAAACTCTTAATTAAGATTACCGTGTGATGGGATGGTTAAGTAGGATCATCAAGAAGAAGAAGAATAATGATGAAAATATTGAGTGGTGTTTACCAAAATGGAACAAGAGATGAAATTAGATGATAACAAGGAAAAAAAGGAGTGTGATATGAATGGATTGATAATGGTTTTTAACTAGATTTACACAATAAAATTCACGGAATAATAATCTATCATTCAATTTGTTCCGGATGTACTTTCACAATATATTAGCGATATATATATAGGCTTTTAGATATGCATAACAACTCTAACAATGCATACCTATATTCTCTCAACCACTCACTAATTACATAAATTGTTATAACTCTAATAACAATTTACTCAACCACATTATAATATATTCTCACATATATATTATGCAAACCCCTATGAGCACTAATAGGATTATTCCTAACATTCCCCCCCTTAGTGCGAACATGGTAGAAAAAACATTCACACACTTCTCTGTAGTATGCTCACCCCTGTGGCATGTCCATCTCGTGACTCATGACCTTGATCCAAAAGAAAGGCTCTCTCCTTCCATGGTTTTAAACAGGTTTACCACAAACCTTGACATGAACAGGAACCCATCAACTGTCCACCTCGTGTGGTTTTTTGGATCTCCCACAAACCTTTTCAAGATCCATGAATTGACTTACTCTGGTGCTTTTTTCACCACTATGCTTGTACATCAGGGAAGTATATAGGAAATAGCTCATACTGGAATATATTTCACACAGAATGGAAATGGAATATTGTGTTCTATTCCCCCCCACAATGTGAAATTTCCATTATTCTACAAAACTGTAAAACAGAACTCTGAAATGAATCAACACACTAGAAATGCCGAGAAAAAGACACACACTTGTCACCAAATCTATTCATGCGGCCTGCATCGTTGATGATTGATGACGAGAGGACGTTGGTTGTCCTCCTTCCTTCATTTCCTCCATCCTCCGATAACATGATGCTAACTCAACCTGATTTGGATATGAAGCTCAATTATTTCCACATTGTTTATTATATCTTCACTCCCATGTGAAACACTTTATTTTTCGGACGTCGGGTAACACCGAAAATGTGTCCGTAATGTATTTTTTCAAACATCATATTTTTCAACGAAATTTAAATCAATGCAAAGAGGATAAAATACAAACACTTTTGCCAAAAATGGCACTCGATTTCGAGGTACCAAGCAAAAGTTATTGAGGTTTTAATTTCCCGTAAAAAGGCCCAATTTGAGTTAAAATTGGATCAACGATTAAAAATTGCTCCAGATGAAAAGAAAATTTATCATGTGACCACTCGTTGAACCGGGAGGAAACGAGGATTCCAAAAATGTCAAAGGCCCAAAAAGAAGTGTTTGAAAAATATTAATTTGGCTAAAAACGTAATAATTGCTCTTAAAATGTAAATATTAAACAAAAACTATAGTAAAATTAAATTTTTTGAACTATAGTCTTTGCTAAAAATTAAAAAAATAGCCAATCACAAATGGCTGCAAAAACTCACGACTTCATTGAAGTGACAAAATGATTTGTTGATAATTCCACAACTAGAGTTCTGTTTTATAAACTGAAAAATACGTTGGAAAGGTGCTTTCAATACCTCTACAATGCTACTAACAAAATTTGATTTCATTACCTGACCTAAAATCTGTTCATGACTGAGTTTTACTTGAATTTGGAGTTGTTCTTCATGCCTGAACTACAAAAGGTCACTGTCTGCAGGTTTCTTAATTCTTTGTGATTTCTGTTCACCGCTCCTTGCAAAGACTTTGCTCAATGTTGAATTTTAGCCGTGAAAAATGGTGGAGACGTCCAGTTCTTTGTATTCATCAATGCAAAATGTCACTAACTAGACCCAAATGAACAATGCAAGAAGGAGACAATGATTTCACCAAGATTCACAATGCAGCATGCGAAAACAATGATCAAGGTCATGCTATTATTTTGGCAAACACTGATTGAATGCTCCTTCAAAAGGTTGCACGCTTGAAAAGTATGAGATCTGACAGAGAGAACATTCAGAGGTTTGAATATTGTAAATTTGAGAATGATAGATCATAGCTCGATGGAGATGATAGGATCCATAACAATCTATATCTAGAATTAGCACCGATCTGCTATAAAGTTATCTGACAGTTTGGAAGCGCAAACAACTCTAAGACATAGATCTATGAGCTATTAATTAAATGATGCACATGGTCTAAACTACGCACCTTGGGTAGATTACATCGAATGCAATATCAATAACAAAAAGGAACAATTCTTGTCAAAGATAAAAGAGTCGTGTGAATAAGGATGGGCCCCCACAATACACCCAAATTGAATCACCTAAATATTCTCCATTGCAAATTATTGGAAGCATTACAATAAGATGGTTACCTCTTCACAGACCTGATCATGTATGTTCAAACGTGGATCTGATGAAACAAGTAGAGCTTGGAAGGCTATACGGTCTCTTACTTACAACACATTCCAACTGATCTCCAAAGCATTAATCTCTAGTTTTTCAATCTTCAATACATATTTGGCAGTGTAGAAAATACAATGAAATGAACGCCTAATTTTTGTCAGTAGATTCACCTGCTCTGATACCAAATAATGGTGTTTAACCAGATTTACACAATAAAATTCACGAAATAATAATATATCATTCAATTTGTTCCGGATGTACATTCACAATATATTAGCCATATATATAGGCTTTTAGATAGGCATAACAACTCTAACAATGCATACCTATATTCTCTCAACCACTCACTAATTACGTAAATTGTTATAACACTAATAACAATTTACTCAACCACATTATAATATATTCTCACATATATATTATGCAAACCCCTATGAGCACTAATAGGATTATTCCTAACAATTGAGGGATATATGCAGTGTAGATGGAGAATGTAAGGGCAATCCTTAATTGGGATGCCCACGTGGTGGGAGTGATGATACCAGAATATGATGTGGTAGAGGCAAAGCAAAAATATGAGAGGAAATGAAAGGAAGACACACAAAGTGGTGAAAGGGGACAAAAAGGTGAAAAAGATGATGGGGGGATAAGAAGTTGCAAGATAACGAACTCTCCTTGAGAAGGATTCTCAAGTAAGATTCACAAACTACAACGGAGATCAAGTAGAATTTTCAAACTGAAGAGTGTATTTGAGAGAGAGCGTTCATGGATATTATGGATAGATATAGAATTCATAGTGTGAGATTCGATGTGATTTTGATAAAATATGATCTTGGTGAGATGAATGAAACATAGTCGTAACAAGGAAATACAGGGAAACCATGCTTCGAACAAGATTGGAGATAAACAAGAAAGGTTACCACTCAAGCCATTGCACCTGCGGCCAATAGCAAGTGTTAACACATAACAAACGATAGTTATTTATAGCAAAAGATCATGAGGGAAATATGGATGAAATATGCTCATAAAGCTAATGTTGACACGATAAAGGGATCGGAGATGTAACTTGTATGCGGGAAGAGGGATCTCCATAAGTGGTTGTTCCTATAACTATGCCCCAGCTCTGGGAAAGGGGAAGAACATAATAGAGGAAAGCTAATCAATGCGGGAAGCTTTCTGGGAATGTTGATGAAAGGAAGGTTGATCAATGCAGGAGACCTTCCAAATGCCATAATAACAGAGTAGTCATCCTTCGAGGGTATGATCTACTTTATACATAATATGGATGGCAATATAATATGTGTGATAGCCGTACTTCGAGGGATCGGTCTATTTCTTATTATTTTTCTTTGATTTTGACTTGTATGCTTTTCTTTTATTTTCCTTTTTAAACAATTGCCCTTCGAGGGATCATTTTGTTTCTTTGATAACTTTGTTTTTACTTTTTACATACATGAAATTTATTTTTACATGGGTGAGAGCTATGGATAGCTAAGTAGACTACTGAAGAGGGGATAATGAATGTACAAGAGAGACACCTGGACCCTTTACATGACTAAAATATGAGAATGAGAGGGTGACAGATGTAATGATCGTGGAGTTCTCACCACATGGGAGAAATTATCCATAAGAAAAATGCTATGGATAGGGCCGTGGTGCCCATATTTAAGGTCGTGACTGGCAGTGATGGTAGACCACATACTTCCAACTCATTACAATGAAAGATGGAAGGGGCTAATGATGGATGAATGATCTAAAGATATGACTAAGTGCTCATTGATAGATATGCTAACAATAGACGGGTTGCAAGTACAATGCATTAAGAGGTTCTATCTCTGGTTTACCAATAAGGGAGAGAAGACATTAAAGTTGTGACAAGATGAGAGGTTGCAAAGGATTAAATATGACAGACAAGTGAGAAATAAAACTATGTTCTTAAGGAAGCAAAAATATGACCACAACGGTGGATTTTGATGAAAATAAATGGTTCCCAAGAGAGACACAAATATGGCCACGATGGTGGACTTTAATGAAAATGGAAATATGGTCCCTCAATGGAAGGACAAAAATGGCCACAAAAGTGGACTTAATGAAATGACGGTGCCCCAAAAGAGACACAAATATGGCCACAATGGTGGACTTAGAATGAGATGAAGATTTGGACATAATTAGTTGAGATTGGATGAATTTTGATGAGGCAAATAAAAGAATGTCAAGGAACAAAGTCCCCTAGTGTCAAGGGAGTTATACAGATGATATGCTAAAGGGCGAGGGAAGGTTGATTCCCCAATGAATTAAATGTGGAGGATTTAAATGATGTCAAAAGAGTTTAGGTGAGATTATTTTAGATTTGGATGGGATAAATGGTTAGAGACCACAAGTGTGCTTGGAGAGATAAGTATTATTGATGAACAATGAAGGACCTTCCTTAAGAGGAATGTCATGTGTAAGAGGGATGTTAAGGGATGATGTGGATGAAGGAATCATGGGAAACCCGATGGATGGGATACAAATTGGATTAAATGTAGATGGAGAAGGATATTTCTCCTGAATGAGGAAATCATCTTTCTCAATAAGGTTGTGGATGATTGTCCGAAAGGCCTTACAATGTTCAATGTCATGGCCCAGGGTATGATGATAAGTGCAACTGCAATTAGGATTGAACCATGATGGATTTGGACCATAGGGATTGAAATATTTAATGGGAGGAAGTGTGATGGTAGATATTCGAACTAAATGTCGAAAAATTTCTGCGTAGGACCCAATCGAAGTATTATGAGGAAGATAACTCTTATGACATTTTGGCTTGGTTTTAGGTATTGATATAGATTGGATGGGTGAATTAGATAAATCAAATTTGGCTGGAATATTGGATTCTTTGGATTGGAATTTAGGTGAGGATGTACATTGAATGGGTAAATTATGTGTTTTTAGCTGGTTTAGCTACTTATCTTTTTGGTGGTCGACCATTTTGGGGTTAATTACGAAATTAGATCAATAGAACCCTATACATATAAAGTTATGAGACCATAATGAGGGACCAAACACTATCCACTACTATAATCCATCTAGAGTTGCATCCATCTATTACATTAGAGATCGTTTGCATCCACATAGCTCCATCACGAAGCACACGACTAGGATATTTGCATCACACTTCAAAGGGGGAGGGATTATATTCTACTTCATGTACACATTCTATTACATTTTATACATGTATTTATTGCTCGCTACTTCAAAAAGTGTGACTGGGACAAGAGAAACCCAGGGCATGGACAATTTTTACACCACTTCCACCACATGGCTTGACAACGTGGCACCCCATCCATTCCCTTTTAGAAATTTTTACAAGGTTAAAACAATCCTTTTTTAATTTTTGAGGAAAAAACATTCTTATCTTGGCATTGTAATATTTTTGGGCTCCTATTTTTCTTGTATTTAATGTTCTTCATTCATGTGTCGAAGACGGAGGGCGAGGTCTAAGGTTGGCAGGAGGCTAATCCCACCTCGCAAGAAAAACAAACCATATCTAAAATTTTATGTCATTTCAAATGAGTACCCACACGACACCCTTTGCACCCATTTCGGGCACTTTGTTAATCAGTTTGCAAAGTTTACTCGTATTTTCCATCAGTTACGGGAATCGTATTTCTTCTATAACTTTAGAGTCACTACTCATTTTTGAGCGCTTATTCAGTCGAAGTTTGCATGATTTATCAAACATTATGTGATGACATTGTCAATTTTGTAAACAAGCTACTTTATAAAGTGCCACATTCTGGGGGGTCACTAGTACTCTTGGGTTTTGTATTGCACACAGAAACATTATCAGTCAAGTCTAACATCTTGAATTTGTGCACCTTTCACTTTTGATTCCGCATCATGGAGGGTTCTCTTTCTAGACTTGAGCATTGTAGGATCACCTTACAGCCTCCGCCACTTCTTACTGGGAGAGAGAATTATTCATCTTAGTGTGCTTCCATGGAATGCTACTTTGCCTATGAGGCTCTTTCACCATTCTTACTTGGGCAGTTCCTACACCCACTGATCATCTTCATCTAGAGGACTTTCTTGACACTTGCGACCATGTTTTTGGTCACATGATGATACATATCTCTAGATCTCTCTGGTTTCAAGTGGTAGACTCAGATCCACCCCATCATGTCTGGAGCATCCTTCAGTCCCTCTATGGAGACCCTTCACATAGTGCCACCATTTTTGTTGATGTTGATTCAGTTGTCTCCTATATTTCTTCATGTGATGACAGTTCCACTAACACATACTCGCTTGGTTCTACTTCTGATGACGAGGATTGTGCACCTAGTTCTGATGCCGAGAGTATTACAAAGGACTCTTCTCCTCCTTCTCTCACTATTCCAGAGAGTGTTGACACATCCCACATCTCATCAGTTATTGAGAAGTCTCCTATTCAATCTCATACAATCATCACAACTTCCTCTTTTCCACCTTCAATGTGTGAGTCCCCTTTCATTCCTCTACCTTCATTGGATGACTCATACTTATCTGACATCGCTCTTTTGTTTGTTGAGCCCCCTATTGGGACAAGTATCTGCTTGACCTTAGTCATCTTTTCGTAGAGTACACTTTTGATGTACTATAGGTTCGTTATCCATCTACAAGTATTTCAGAGGAGTTCATCATCTTCCTTGTTGGGAGTGCCCCTTTTGGGACTCTTACCACTTCCACTTTTCTGGAGACCTTAATTGATCCACCCTTGCTTGAGGATCCATTTTCTATCATGGGGCATTTTTTTTTCCTTCACATCAGTTGGACATCCTTTCTACAGGTGTTCCCCTTCTTCACTCTAATAGTTCTACACACGTGGGATTATCTTCGGTTCCTTAGCGCTCTCTTGCTAGACCTATGTCACACTTTCATGGACCAGACTCAAAGCTCTTTTTGTGTTGTTGCCTTTAGTTTCCTTCACAAGAGTGGGAGGAATTCCAACACATCATTTATGTCCTTCTTAAGGGAAGGCACATAGTTCGGTGTGGGTGGCTTTTCTTCAATCTAGAGGTAGAGGATCTCGTGATCGACATTATTTTGGGAGACCTCCTAAAGCTCAAAGTTCGAGATCCGTCGATGCCATCTTCTGCATTCCTCTGCGTCTCCCTCTTTTTCTCTTCTTCTTCTTTCCGAGAAATTGCCTCTTTGTACATGGGTACCTTAACAGCTCGTCTCGTGGTCGAACCCATCTTTGACATCTTTCTTAGATTAGAGAGTGGACTTGTCTCTCCTTTGGGGGAGTTTTCCCCACCTTTTTCTCCTTTTAATCTACTTTTGGAGAGTTTATTGTACATGGGTACTTCATCAAGCTTATTTTGGGACCCACTTCTCCTTGTTTTCATCTATGTGTCCACTTAAGCTATGCTTTAGGGGTGTGTTAGTGTAGGATATTTACCATGCATATATTTTAGGTACATGAGATTCCTCCACATAGGTTATTCACCATACTTATGTGTCTTAGGAGTCATTATGGCCTTACACGCATCATAGAGTGTCATCCGAGTTACATTTGATTGGCTATTCCGAGAATGTAACTCCCACCTCTTGACGGCTACATTTGTGGGGGAGTTACACACCCCACTACTTTATGTGCACCCTTTCATCTTGAGAAATACAATGGAATATGGGATTAGAGCCATTTTTCCCTTAATGCATGCACATTTCTTTCATGGGTGATTTCTTCCTTCGATCTTGAAGCTACATCATTTTGTGGTTGAGTGCAACATTTTGATGCTCATGGATTCCTCAGATCTTCGTCACATTCCTCCGACAAAGTAGGTGGGTAGGTGGGTGTAGGAATATTAAATTCCAAGAAAATGATAATAAGGATTAAGATGGATAATGTGATATAATAATGAATTAAAGGGGTTAAAGATGAAATGATGAAATATTAGATAAATGATTTAATTAGGATAAAGGGTATATGTGGTATTTTATAGGAAAGAGATTAATTAGATAATGAAGATGTTAAGATATTTACGGGACAAATTAATCGGAATTAATTATGTCGACATTTTAGATGTCTACAAGAAATCTACTTTCCATCAAGCCTAATTTCTTAAATTTATTTATTTAATATCTTAATTTGTTTAATATATTGCTATCATTATCTAAACGTGGTTCACAGTGTCTGCAAGGCATAAAGAGACTCGTAATTTGACCTTAGGCTTGACATGTGTAACACATTCATGAATGCTAAATAGTAATAATGTTTATTATTTTAGTTATACGTAATTCAATTTGATCATTAACTCGAACTTCAAAGACACATCACAAGACAAGATGGGTACTAGGGGAGACCTAACACTCTCTCAAATGAATATTAAGACTTACTTGGCATAAACATGTATTTTTTTCATGTGGGATTTGGTCTCTTTTCAATTAACTTATATGAGCAATTTCATTCATAAAACACCAAATCAAGGTGTTTAGAAAGACAAGGTAGAAACAAAAGGGGAATTACATATGTTCAGTGAAGAAGTTAAATGGTGCAATGTTGTATATAATATTATAAAGTATTTTATTCATAAATTTGTATATAAGAGAATTAACTAGAATCAATACCTAAAGGTGCATTTCAATAACCGATAGAGAACACAATTTATAAATCTATTGACTTGTATAAAATTCCTTATAACAAATATGGTGCAAGATTAGGTCAATGACTTATAAATATTTCTCTATATCAACCATTCACATGTACGTTTAAGTGTTAATATTAGTGATTTTTTATTATAATTTTAAGTGCAAATAGGAAAAAAAAATATAGTAAAGTTTTTAAAAACATTAGTATTAAGAAAACTTTTGAATAAAAGTTTGTGGATTTTGTTGGCAATGTATCATTCACTAATAATGTATTGACAACAAAGAAAGAAATATGCATTTTGTAATTGACTTTTTTGATTGAAAAGTGCATATATATATATATATATATATAAACAAGAAATATACAACATTAATAGTATACAAATTGGGTAGAAAAAGTCACATCCTAAAATACATAGCATATTGCATAGGCCTTAAAAAATGAAAGTTTACAAAAAACCCATATAAAAGTGTAATAATCAATCCAAAAAAGTTGAGCAAAACAAGAAGCTGAAAAAATTAGGTTGCAGTCGCAACCATGGAAAACAGAGAAGGCAGAAGACTGTCGGATTTGTCACCCCAACCACTGACTTAAAATCGAAGATTGAAAATAACACAATGTGTTTTATTCTCTCTCGTTTCTATGTATTTTCTACCATCATAATAAATAATCGTTAGAACTCGCCGCTCAATTTCCTTTGCAATCAATAGACTTTTCTTTGTTGTACATGGTAACTATTTTTCTTTTGATACAATCTAAACTGCACAATAATAATACCCGTCAGATAATGTATTACCTAATAATAAATAGTCTGTAATTGCTCTGACTTGGTGTGAATAACGCAAAGCATTCTATAATTGACTTGACTGGAGTCAACTTGATTGTATTTTTGATTTTACACCACCATCAAAAATAAGACGTTAGTACTCACTACTCAATTTCCATTGCAATCAATGGACTTTTCTTTCTCGTGCTTGGTAAACAATTTTCAAGGAAGAAGACTATTATTATTGTTGTGTGTGGAATGTGGCCTTATCCAGTTTGAACATAGGAAAGACAGAAAATTAAAGACTCAAGATTAGAGAGTCAAGATAGTACAGAAAAAATCAACAGCCGTTACTCACCACTCAATTGCAATGAACGTTTCTTTCAGAAAATTAAAGACTGTAAAAGATAGAAAAATTAAGATGGTACGTTAAGACCAAGGAAAATGAAGACAAGCTCGCACTCACCAGACAATTTCCATTGGAATCATTGGACCTTATTTTCTTGCGCGTGGTAGGGATAGAGTTTGTTTTCTGTCACAAACTTTGATTTATGCTCTTTCCCGCCACTAACGCCAAAGCAAGTAATAATAAGATAACAATCAAGATTCATTTTCCTAGTTAATCCTGTCCATAACGTCCTTCAGAAATATTGAAATAACCACCCTTTTTAACCATTTAAAAAAAAAAACAAAAACCTTGAATTTGATGGTAGTTTCCATTTCAAAGCCGTAAGATACTTGCGATTTTATAATATTTCCAGTACGACTTTATTTGTTTAAAACCTTAGATTTATATATAAATTATGTACATAAATACCGCTCAGCCCATAAATACATATTGAATAGTGTTATAACTAGCAATCACATGTGTTTCATGCAATGTGAACGTTCGGTATATGTTATTTGTTTTAGAGGTATAATTTTTACTTTTGTAGTTGATGTTGATAAGGGGTGTGATTGTTTTTCGTAAGTGTAGAAATATAGATGGGCCACTTAATTTTAAGGTTGTTTCTACATTTCAAACTTGTTAAAAATTCGTACATGAATACATTTGATACCGTTTTTGATAGTTGAAGTTATTTTATAGTTGATGTTGTATGTATTTAATTCGGGTTTATTGTGTTAGTTGTGCATCGGTTGTTGGTTGGTGTTTTGTTGGAAAACATTTATCATACGATTGATAATGTGTGTGATTGATAGTTGTAGTGTAGGAATTTAGTTGGAACATTACATTGAAATGTTGTATGTGTACATTTAATTATGTTACAAATTCGTACATTTAAAGTTGCATATCATATTTCACAACATCAAATAAATGTAGATCTACGTGCACATAATGAGACATGTATACATTTGCAGTTTTTATATCATGAATGGTAGCCTTTAGTGGGCATTTTTTAGTTTCACTAAACATGATTACATTTGATACCCCTTGAGCAGCAGTGTTGCTTTGGATACAAGAAGTGTTGAGTATAGTAGTAGTGGAGGTGCTATCAAAGCAGAGGGTATTATTTAAGATGGGTTGAGTGATAGTAGTCTTGCTTCCTCGTTTCTTCTTGCTCCAAGTGTTGGTACTGCGCCATATTTGAGTATCTCTCGAATGAAAAAGCAGGTGAAATGTGCAGATTTGCAAGCGAGGGAACTCTAGAGAAAGTTGTGAAAGTTAGACCCTACCTTTTAGTGGTTCCAATGTCGGCGGTTGCTCTGTGCAAAGTAAGTCCCTGTGACTTGTGGATAGTTAAACCCCAGGCCATTTTAATCAGCAATTGTCTTCGATTCCCTCTCAAAATAAAGGGTATGGGAATATGTAACGGGTTAGAGGGATCCCAACATGGGCCATTGTATCTATCAAATTTGACAACAACAAATAAAGGTAATGTTGCTGGTTGCATTGATGCATCATAGACAATGTCGATGATTGTTCCTATAGCACCATTCACGAGTCCTACGTCAACCCATAGATGGGCAATAATCATGAATTTTTGTTGTTTGTACAACAAAACTTTGTGTTCCAACTGATCATCATCAGGATTTCTGGGTCCAGACCGCCTGTTACTTTCAATAATGGATTGGGCAATCAAAACGTTCAATGCCTTTAACATCCGAAGGTGTGGGAGTCCACTGCACCTTTTTTACAAAAAAATGTGGTGCGTCTTTAAAAATGTTGAGCTCTTGCTGATTTAGGTGTGTGTCTATGCGAGACATTACGAGTTCCCAATCCTCAATTAGAGGGGTTGAATCTCACATGTGGAGCAGTAAATTCCAAGGATGAAACTTGTGCATTGGTTGTTACCCTTTGCGAAATATGTTTTGGAATGTAATGGAAGAATGAAATCCCTTCCAAAGGGTTGTTCCTTAGGAATTACTTGCATAAAGAGGACTCGCCCAAAACCGGTGGTAATTGGCCGAGGTCATCGAAAGCAGATGACCGATTTGTTCCCAAATTCAGATGTTCTTGAGTGTGGGAAAGCTTCACGTAGCCTACTGTCAGTTTTTATTAGTAACTTTGGTCTGATGAAACTCATTTCATCAATAAGAACATATTCTATACGTTTCAGTGACTCTTGAAATGACGATAATGCACTACCTTCAAGGGGTTTCAGTTCTTTGATTTGAATACGCAGGCCTTCATGGATTGTGGATGTGGAAATGTTGGTTGAAACACCGGTAGGGGCGAGCACAAGTAGAGGTGAGGGAGATGTACTTGGTGTTGTGAATGTATTCCGGATTTTATTTATCGGAAATGATTTTCCTGTGCCTTTCGTTCCTTGAATTATCAATCTTAGTGGAGGTAGATGGGTTTTGTTTTTTGAATGGTGTAGTATGGTATCAAGAGCTAGTTGTTTTTCTGAAGACAAAGGAAGTGTTGTAGATGGTGGTGTGACCTGCATGCTATTGTTAATTGTGTCTGCCTTTTCTCTCTCGATGAATGATGAACCAGTTAGTTTCAAATATTGTGTAACGTCATGTATGCTCCAATTATTATGTACGTCGAAGTCTCGTTTCCCTAACATATAACGACTTTCAAGACCCATGTTGTTTCCTGGATGAAGTTGTGTGAAGACTTGCCATTCTTGCATTGGTTCATGTTGAATATTGCATTCGACCTCTGAGTCAGAACTAACATCTGTAATAGGTCATGTGTCTGCGGTAGTGTGTAAAACATGCCACGGTCTGTAGTTGTGCTTGAACATGTCCTAAGTGTGTTGATGTCATGTGGGGTTGAGCCAAATTTAGACGCAATATTTCGAAAGGTTTTTATAAAAGGAGTTCGACCAACAAAAAGGTCATATGACGTTGAATCTCGATGGGATATCCACAAATCTCGGGTGGACCCAAACAATTGCTTGTGTCGGTTGCTTTTTCCATTTATCACCTTTACGGTTCTTGTTGTAGCTCCAATCTCGAGAACTTTGAATAAGTGGTAGGTGTTCCATGGTTGTAGGATGAGGGAACATAAATATTAGCTATGTAGTTTGGAAAACCTTTGACATAAGTAGATTTGATTACCTATACCAAAAGTCTACTCATTCTAAGTTCTTCTCGCAATATTTCTTAGCGAAATATTATGAATATGTAATGCATACGGGTATGTTAATACTGATGAGGGTTAGAGAAAATGTTAAGTGTTCTCCAACGTTGTGTGACTCAAGGATCAGATAGGTGATGGCGTTATGGTATCTTCCAAGACAAAAATGTTCAAGAAAGATTAGAATAGATTCTTAGAAATGGATATGATGGTGTCCCTGCGAGAGGACTGACGAAGATAAAAGATGTGACAGGGTTCTCAAAAAGAGAAGAGGTCAATGCTGCACTGAGAAGGATGAGAACGAGATGTAATGAAATGAATTGGTGATGGTGTATAAAAGAAGAAACATAGGAATTGATTGTGAATGCTAGGTGCGAAGGATGTGTTGAAGGATGTAATGAGAAAGAGAAAAGGGAATGGATAGGAGGAGTGGTTGATTATGAGAAGAGAAAGAAAGGTCAAAGTTGAGGGAGACAAGGGTATGGAATGGAGGAGGAAAAAAGGAATTAAAGGGGAGGACGAAGATAACAAAGACGGATTATAAGGGAAGGAGGAAATGATGAAGGAAAAACAAGGAGAAGACAAAAAATGACAGAGAAGAGGTGAAATTATGAAAAAGGGAGAGAGTTATTTAAAATGAAAGGTGTGAAAGAGGATGAATCGATGATGAAGGGAGAGAGGTAATGGAAAATGAAAGAGATGATAAAGTGGAGAGAATCAAGAAACCAGATCATAGTGAGGAAATACAAGGCAAAGAATATGGAACCGATCGCATGAAAATGCATGTGGATGGTGAGATGATAAAAAATATGGGACAATGTTGAAGTGTCGGGTCATAAATGGGGAAGTAAGAAGGAAGTGAGAGGTACAATGAGAAAGAAGGCGATACACGGGAAGTAAAAAAACCAGGGGTAGAAAGGAGGGGAGAAAAACGGAGGAAATTATGCAAATGGGAGGAAACCAAAATGGGAGATATTCGATAAAGAGTGAGAAATATCATAAATGTAAGGGGAAGAGCGGAGGGGAGGAATGACACCGATTGGAAAATATGTGGAGATGCGTAAGATTAGGATAATTTGATGAGGGAAAAATAGAGAGAGGGTGTATGATGAAGAAAGTAAATAAATTGGCAAGGAAGAATGGAAGATGGAGAGGTGGCGAAGAAAAAGAGAGGAAGAGATAGAAGAGGGAATGCCAACGAAGGGATGTTAGGAGAAATCCACCGATAGTGATCAGTAGGGAAGGATGGGACAAAAGGTGATAAGAGGGGAAAAGTAAATGAGGAATGGAAATGGGAATGCCAATGGAGGGATGTTAAGAGAAGTCCCCCATAATAATCGAGGCACAAAGGAAGGAATGAATGAAGCTATAATGGAGGATTGCTTTTAGGAGAAGTCCATTGATAATTATTAGTGCGGAAATGGAAGATGATGATGAAATAATGTTAGGAGATGATCAACGACAATGACGGGTAAATATGGGGTAGATATGTGGGAGAACTCTAGAAGATGGAGTGGAAAGAGTAAAGAAAGAAGGGATAACGATGTGTGTGTGAAGATGAAGGCAAGGAGAGGATGCATTGGATGATAATGAACGAGAGGAAGATGAAGAAATAAGACACGAAATGAATGGGGAAGCAATGGTTAAGTAAGATTACCCAATGAGGGATGATGGAGATGAAAGGGGGCAAGTAGGAAGTGGCGTTTGCGAGAATGGAAGAGGAGGTGAGAGGATGTGATGATGGGGACTAACGAGAAAATGTAGATGGTGAGAATGTGGAGTGGTGGGCGAGTGTAGGATGACAGTCATCTTTAATAAGGACCCTTAAGTAAGATCATCAGCCGGATGAGGAGTTAAGTAAGATCACCAAACCGGCAAAGTGACAATATGGAAGGAGAAAGATGACATTGTATTGGAGTGTGTGTGGAATGGTTGGTTGGAGCAAATGATTACGACAAGAGATGGGAGACAAAAGATGAGGGAAATATGATGGGATGTGGAAGGGTCATATGGAAAACTAATCTTAAGATAAACTCTTAATTAAGATTACCATGTGATGGGGATGGTTAAGTAGGAACATCAAGCCGAAGAAGAAGAATAATGATGAAAATATTGAGTGGTGTTTACCAAAATGGAACAAGAGATGAAATTAGATGATAACAAGGTGATAACAAGGAAAAAAAGGAGTGTGATATGAATGGATTGATAATGGTTTTTAACTAGATTTACACAATAAAATTCACGGAATAATAATCTATCATTCAATTTGTTCCGGATGTACTTTCACAATATATTAGCGATATATATATATATATATAGGCTTTTAGATATGCATAACAACTCTAACAATGCATACCTATATTCTCTCAACCACTCACTAATTACATAAATTGTTATAACTCTAATAACAATTTACTCAACCACATTATAATATATTCTCACATATATATTATGCAAACCCCTATGAGCACTAATAGGATTATTCCTAACATTCCCCCCTTAGTGCGAACATGGTAGAAAAAATGTTCACACACTTCTCTGTAGTATGCTTACCCCTGTGGCATGTCCATCTCTGTGACTCGTGACCTTGATCCAAAAGAAAGGCTCTCTCCTTCCATGGTTTTAAACAAGTTTACTACAAACCTTGACATGAACAGAAGAACCCATCAATTGTCCACCTCATGTGGTTTTTTGGATCTCCCACAAAATTTTAAGATCCATGACTTGAATTACTCTGGTGCTTTTGTTCGCCACTATGCTTGTACATCAGGGAAGTATATAGGAAATAGCTCATACTGGAATATATTTCACACAGAATGGAAATGGAATATTGTGTTCTATTCCCCCAAAATGTGAAATTTCCATTATTCTACAAAACTGTAAAACAGGAACTCTGAAATGAATCAACACACTAAAAATGCCGAGAAAAAGACACACACTTGTCACCAAATCTATTGTGCGGCCTCGTCGTTGATGATTGACGACAGGACGTTGGTTGTCCTCCTTCCTTCATTTCCTCCATCCTCCGATAACATGCTACTAACTCAACCTGATTTGGATATGAAGCTCAATTGTTTCCACATTGTTTATTATATCTTCACTCCCGCAATGTGAAACACTTTATTTTTTGGACGTCGGGTAACACCGAAAATGCGTCCGTAATGTATTTTTTCAAACATCATATTTTTCAATGAAATTTAAATCAATGCAAAGAGGATAAAATACAAACACTTTTTCCAAAAACGGCACTCGATTTCGAGGTACCAAGCAAAAGTTATTGAGGTTTTAATTTCCCGTAAAAAGGCCCAATTTGAGTTAAAATTGGATCAACGATTAAAAAATTGCTCCAGATGAAAAGAAAATTTATCATGTGACCACTCGTTGGAACTGGGAGGAAACGAGGATTCCAAAAATGTCAAAGGCCCAAAAAAGAAGTGTTTCGGAAAAATATTAATTTGGCTAAAAAACGTAATAATTGCCCTTAAAATGTAAATATTAAACAAAAACTATAGTAAAATTAAATTTTTCGAACTATACTCTTTGCTAAAAATTAAAAAAATAGCCAAACACAAATGGCTGCAAAAACTCACGACTTCATTGAAGTGACAAAATGATTTGTTGATAATTCCACAACTAGAGCTCCGTTTTATAAACTGCAAAAAATACATTGGAAAGGTGCTTTCAATACCTCTACAATGCTACTAACAAAATTTGATTTCATTACCTGACCTAAAATCTGTTCATGACTGAGTTTTACTTGAATTTGGAGTTGTTCTTCATGCTTGAACTACAAAAGGTCACTGTCTGCAGGTTTCTTAATTCTTTGTGATTTTTGTTCACCGCTCCTTGCAAAGACTTTGCTCAATGTTGAATTTTAGCCGTGAAAAATGGTGGAGACGTCCAGTTCTTTGTATTCATCAATGCAAAATGTCACTAACTAGACCCAAATGAACAATGCAAGAAGGAGACAATGATTTCACTAAGATTCACAATGCAAAGCATGCGAAAACAATGATCAAGGTCATGCTATTATTTTGGAAAACATTGATCAATGCTCCTTCGAAAGGTTGCACGCTTGAAAAGTATGAGATCGGACAGAGAGAACATTCAGAGGTTTGAATACTATAAATTTGAGAATGATAGATCATAGCTCGATGGAGATGACAGGATCCATAACAATCTATATCTAGAATTAGCACCGATCTACTATAAAGTTATCTGATAGTTTGGAAGCGCAAACAACTCTCAGACATAGATCTATGAGCTATTAATTAAATGATGCACACGGTCTAAACTGTGCCTTGGGTAGATTACATCGGAATGCAATATCAATAACAAAAAGGAACAATTCTTGTCAAAGATAAAAGAGTCATGTGAATAAGGATGGGCCCCACAATACACCCAAATTGAATCACCTAAATATTCTCCATTGCAAATTATTGGAAGCATTACAATAAGATGGTTACCTCTTCTGCAGACTGATCATGTATGTTCAAACGTGGATCCGATGAAACAAGTAGAGCTTGGAAGGCTATACGGTCTCTTACTTACAACACATTCCAACTGATCTCCAAAGCATTAATCTCTAGTTTTTCAATCTTCAATACATATTTGGCAGTGTAGAAAATACAATGAAATGAACACCTAATTTCACGGTAGATTCACCGCTCGATACCAAATAATGGTGTTTAACCAGATTTACACAATAAAATTCACGAAATAATAATATATCATTCAATTTGTTTAGGATGTACATTCACAATATATTAGCCATATATAGGCTTTTAGATAGGCATAACAACTCTAACAATGCATACCTATATTCTCTGAACCACTCACTAATTACGTAAATTGTTATAACACTAATAACAATTTACTCAACCACATTATAATATATTCTCACATATATATTATGCAAACCCCTATGAGCACTAATAGGATTATTCCTAACAATTGAGGGATATATGCAGTGTAGATGGAGAATGTAAAGGCAATCCTTAATTGGGATGCCAACGTGGTGGGAGTGATGATACCAGAATATGATGTGGTAGAGGCAAAGCAAAAATATGAGAGGAAATGAAAGGAAGACACACAAAGTGGTGAAAGGGGATAAAAAGGTGAAAAGGATGATGGGGGGATAAGAAGTTGCAAGATAACGAACTCTCCTTGAGAAGGATTCTCAAGTAGGATTCACAAACTGCAACGGAGATCAAGTAGAATTTGCAAACTGAAGAGTGTATTTATGAGAGCGTTCATGGATATTATGGATAGATATAGAATTCATAGTGTGAGATTTGATTTGATTTTGATAAAATATGATCTTGGTGAGATGAATGAAACATAGTCATAACAAGGAAATACAGGAAACCATGCTTCCAAATAGATTGGAGATAAACAAGAAAGGTTACCACTCAAGCCATTGCACTGACCTATGGCCAATAAGAAAGTGTTAACACATAACAAACGATAGTTATTTATAGCAAAAGATCATGAGGGAAATATGGATGAAATATGCTCATAAAGCTAATGTTGACACGACAAAGGGATCGGAGATGTAACTTGTATGCGGGAAGAGGGATCTCCATAAGTGGTTGTTCCTATAACTATGCCCCACTCACTGGGAAATGGGAAGAACATAATAGAGGAAAGCTAATCAATGCGGGAAGCTTTCTGGGAATGCTGATGAAAGGAAGGTTGATCAATGCAGGAGACCTTCCAAATGCCATAATAACAGAGTAGTCATCCTTCGAGGGTATGGTCTACTTTATACATAATATGGATGGCAATATAATATGTGTGATAGCCGTACTTTGAGGGATCGGTCTATTTCTTATTATTTTTCTTTGATTTTGACTTGTATGCTTTTCTTTTATTTTCCTTTTTAAACAATTGCCCTTCGAGGATCATTTTGTTTCTTTGATAACTTTGTTTTTACTTTTACATACATGAAATTTATTTTTACATGGGTGAGAGCTATGGATAGCTAAGTAGACTACTGAAGAGGGGATAATGAATGTACAAGAGACACCGCTGGACCCTTTACATGACTAAAATATCGAGAATGAGAGGGTGACAGATGTAATGATCGTGGAGTTCTCACCGGATGGGAGAAATTATCCATAAGGAAAATGTTATGGACAAGGCCATGGTGCCCATATTTAAGGTCGTGACTGGCAGTGATGGTAGACCACATACTTCCAACTCATTACAATGAAAGATGGAAGGGGCTAATGATGGATGAATGATCTAAAGATATGACTAATTGCTCATTGATAGATATGCTAACAATAGACGGGTTCCAAGTACAATGCATTAAGAGGTTCTATCTCTAGTCTACCAATAAGGGAGAGAAGACATTAAAGTTGTGACAAGATGAGAGCTTGCAAAGGATTAAATATGACAGACAAGTGAGAAATAAAACTATGTTCTTAAGGAAGCAAAAATATGACCACAACGGTGGATTTTGATGAAAATAAATGGTTCCCCAAGAGAGACACAAATATGGCCACGATGGTGGACTTTAATGAAAATGGAAATATGGTCCCTCAATGGAAGGAAAAAATGGCCACAAAAGTGGACTTAATGAAATAGATGGTGCCCCAAAAGAGACACAAATATGGCCACAATGGTGGACTTAGAATGAGATGAAGATTTGGACATAATTAGTTGAGATTGGATGAATTTTGTTGAGGCAAATAAAAGAATGTCAAGGAAAAAATTCCCCTAGTGTCAAGGGAGTTATACAAATGATATGCTAAAGGGTGAGGAAGGTTGATTCCCAATGAATTAAATGTGGAGGATTTAAATAATGTAAAAAGAGTTTAGGTGAGATTATTTTAGATTTGGATGGGATAAATGGTTAGAGACCACAAGTGTGCTTGGAGAGATAAGTATTATTGATGAACAATGAAGGACCTTCCTTAAGAGGAATGTCATGTGTAAGAGGGATGTTAAGGGATGATGTGGATGAAGGAATCATGGGAAACCCGACGGATGGGATAAAAATTGGATTAAATGTAGATGGAGAAGGATATTTCTCTGAATGAGGAAATCATCTTTCTCAATAAGGTTGTGGACGATTGTACGAAAGGGCTTACAATGTTCAATGTCATGGCCCATGGTATGATGATAAGTGCAACTGCAATTAGGATTGAACCATGATGGATTTGGACCATAGGGATTGAAATATTTAATGGGAGGAAGTGTGATGGTAGATATTCGAACTAAATGTCAAAAAATTTCTGCGTAGGACCCAATCAAAGTATTATGAGGAAGATAACTCTTATGACATTTTGGCTTGGTTTTAGGTATTGATATAGATTGGATGGGTGAATTAGATAAATCAAATTTGGCTGGAATATATTGGATTGGAATTTAGGTGAGGATGTACATTGAATGGGTAAATTATTGTTTTTAGCTGGTTTAGCTTCTTATTTTTTGGTGGTTGACCATTTTGGGGTTAATTGCGAAATTAGATCAATATAACCCTATACATATAAAGTTATGAGACCATAATGAGGGACCAAACACTATCCACTACTATAATCCATCTAGAGTTGCATCCATCTATTACATTAGAGATCGTTTGCATCCACATAGCTCCATCACGAACACATGACTAGGATATTTTCATCACACTTCAAAGGGGGAGGGATTATATTCTACTTCATGTACACATTCTATTACATTTTATACATGTATTTATTGCTCGCTACTTCAAAAAGTGTGACTGGGACAAGAGCAACCCAGGGCATGGACAGTTTTTGCACCACTTCCACCACATGGCTTGACAGCGTGGCACCCCATCCATTCCCTTTTAGAATTTTTTTACAAGGTTAAAACAATCCTTTTTTTAAATTTTTGAGGCAAAAACATTCTTATCTTGGCATTGTAATATTTTTGGGCTCCTATTTTGCTTGTATTTAATGTTCTTCATTCATGTGTCGAAGACGGAGGGCGAGGTCTAAGGTTGGCAGGAGGCTAATCCCACCTCGCAAGAAAAACAAACAATATCTAAAATTTTATGTCATTTCAAATGAGTACCCACACGACACCCTTTGCACCCATTTTGAGCACTTTGTTAATCAATTTGCAAAGTTTACTCGTATTTTCCATCAGTTACGGGAATCGTATTTCTTTTATAACTTTTGAGTCACTACTCATTTTTGAGCACTTATTTAGTCAAAGTTGCATGATTTATAAGACATTACGTGATGACATTGTCAATTTTGTAAACAAACTACTTTATAAAGTGCCACATTCTGGGAAGGTCACTAGTACTCTTGGGTTTTGTATTGCACATTACATCGAGTCTAACATCTTAAATTTTTGCACCTTTCACTTTTGATTCCGCATCATGGAGGGTTCTCTTTCTAGACTTGAGCATTGTAGGATCACCTTATAGCCTCCGCCACTTCTTACCGGGAGAGAGAATTATTCATCTTAGTGTTCTTCCATGGAATGATACTTTGCCTATGAGGCTCTTTCACCATTCTTACTTGGGCAGTTCCTACACCCACCGATCATCTTCATCTAGAGGAATTTCTTGACACTTGCGACCATGTTTTTGGTCACATCATGATACATATCTCTAGATCTCTCTCGGTTTCAAGTGGTAGACTCGAGATCCACCCCATCATGTCTAGAGCATCCTTCATCCCTCTATGGAGACCCTTCACATCTTGCCACCATTTTTGTTGATGTTGATTGATTGTCTCCTATATTTCTTTGTGTGATGATAGTTCCACTAACACATACTCGCTTGGTTCTACTTCTGATGACAAGGATTGTGCACCCAGTTCTGATGTCGAGAGTATTACAAAGGACTCTTCTCCTCCTTCTCTCACTATTCCAGAGAGTGTTGACACATCCCACATTACATCGTGATCGAGAAGTCTCCTATTCAATCTCATATAGTCATCAAACCCGCCTATTTTCCACCTTGAATGTGTGACACCCATTTCATTCCTCTACCTTCATTGGATGACTCATACTTATTTGACATCGCTCTTTTGTTTTTGAGCCCCTATTAGGACAAGTATCTGCTGACCTATATTCATCTTTTCGTAGAGTACACCTTTGATGTACTATAGGTTCGTTATCCATCTATGGTATTTGAGAGGATTTCATCATCTTCATTGTTAGGATTGCCCCTTTTGGGACTCTTACCACTTCCACTTTTCGGAGACCTTAATTGATCCACCCTTGCTTGTGGATCCATATTCTATCATGTGGCGCATTTTGTTTTCCTTCACATCAGATAGACATCCTTTCTGCTGTGGTGTTCCCCTTCTCACTCTAATAGTTCTACACACGTGGGATTATCTTCGGTGCCTTAGCACTCTCTTGCTAGACCTATGTCACACTTTCATGGACTAGACTCAAATCTCTTTGTGTTTTGCCTTCAATTTCCTTCAGAGAGTGGGAGTACTTCCAACACATCATTTATGTCCTTCCTAAGGGCAGGCACATAGTTCGGTGTGGGTGGCTTTTCTTCAATCTAGAGGTAGAGGATCTCGTGATCGACATTATTTTGGGAGACCTCCTAGAGCTGCAGAGTTCAGATCCGTCGATGCCATATTTTGCATTCCTCTCATCTCCCTCTTTTTCTCTCTTCTTCTTCTTTCCGAGAGATTGCCTTTTTGTACATGGGTACCTTAATAGGCTCGTCTATGGTCAGAACCCATCTTTGACATCTTTCTTAGATTAGAGAGTGGAATTGTCTCTTTTTGGGGAGTCTTCCCCCGGGTTTTCTCCTTTTAATCTACTTTTAAATAGTTTATTGTACATGGTTACTTCAATAGGCTTATTTTTGGGACCCACTTCTCCTTGTTTTCATTTATGTGTCCACTTAAGCTATGTTTTAGGGGGTGTGTTGGTGTAGGATATTTACCATGCATATATTTTAAGTACATGAGATTCCTCCACATAGGTGATTCACCATGCTTATGTATCTTAGGAGCCATTATGGCCTTACACGCGTCATAGAGCGTCATAGGAGTTACATTTGACTAGCTATTCCGGGAATGTAACTCCCACCTCTTGACGGCTACATTTGTGGGGGAGTTACACACCCCACTACTATATGTACACCCTTTCATCTTGAGAAATACAATGGAATGGAATGGAATATGGGATTTGAGCCATTTTTCCCTTAATGCATGCACATTTCTCTCATGGGTGATTTCTTGCTTCGATCTTGAAGCTACATCATTTTGTGGTTGAGTGCAACATTTTGATGCTCATGGATTCCCTCCAGATCTTCGTCACATTCCTCGACAAAGTAGGTGGGTAGGTGGGTGTAGGAATATTAAATACCTATAAAATGATAATAAGGATTAAGATGGATAATGTGATATAATTATGAATTAAAGGGGTTAATGATGAAATATTAGATAAATGATTTAAATAGGATAAAGGGTATATGTGGTATTTTATAGGAAAGAGATTAATTAGATAATGATGATGTTAAGATATGTGCGGGACAAATTAATCGGAATTAATTATATGACATTTTAGATGTCTACAAGAAATCTACTTTCCATCAAGCCTAATTTCTTAAATTTATTTATTTAATATCTTAATTTGTTTAATATATTTCTATCATTATCTAAACGTGGTTCACGAAGTTTGCAAGGCATAACAAGACTCGTAGCTAACCTTAGACTTGACATGTGTAACACATTCATGAATGCTAAATAGTAATAATGTTTATTATTTTAGTTATACGTAATTCAATTTGATCATTAACTCGAACTTCAAAGACACATCACAAGACAAGATGGGTACTGGGGAGACCTAACACTCTCTCAAATGAATATTAAGACTTACTTGGCATAAACATGTACTTTTTCATGTGGTATTTGGTCTCTTTTCAATTAACTTATATGAGCAATTTCATTCATAAAACACCAAATCAAGGTGTTTGGAAAGAAAAGGTAGAAACAAAGGGGAATTACATATGTTCGATGAAGAAGTTAAATGGTGCAATGTTGTATATAATATTATAAAGTATTTTATTCATAAATTTGTATATAAGAGAATTAACTAGAATCAATACCTAAAGGTGCATTTCAATAACCGATAGAGAACACAATTTATAAATCTATTGACTTATATAAAATTCCTTATAACAAATATGGTGCAAGATTAGGTCAATGAATTATAAATATTTCTCTATATCACCCATTCACATGTACGTTTAAGTGTTAATATTAGTGATTTTTATTACAATTATAAGTGCAAATAGGAAAAAATATATATATAGTAAAGGTTTTAAAAACATTAGTATTAAGAAAACTTTTGAATAAAAGTTTGTGGATTTTGTTGGCAATGTATCATTCACTAATAATGTATTGACAACAAAGAAAGAAATAGGCATTTTGTAATTGACTTTTTTGATTGAAAAGTGCACATTTATATATATAAACAAGAAATATACAACATTAATTGTATACAAATTGGGTAGAAAAGTCACATCCCAAAATACATAGCATATTGCATAGGCCTTAAAAAAATGGAAGTTTACAACAAACCCCTATAAAAGTGCGATAATGAATCTAAAAAAGGTGAGCAAAACAAGGAGCCGAAAAAATTAGGTTGCAGTCGCAACCATGGAAAACAAAGAAAAAGAAGGCGCCGGATTTGTCACCCCAACACGACTTAAAATCGAAGATTGAGAATAACACAATGTGTTTTATTCTCTCTCATTTCTATGTATTTTATACCATCATAATAAATAATCGTTAGAACTCGCCACTCAATTTCCTTTAGGTGATCAATAGACTTTTCTTTTTTACATGGTAACTATTTTTCTTTTGATACAATCTAAACTGCACAATAATAATACCCGTAAGATAATGTATTACCTAATAATAAATAGTCCGTAATTGCTCGACTTGGTGTGAATAAGGCAAAGCATTCTATAATTGACTTGGAGCCAACTTGATTTTACACCATCGAAATCAATGGCCCTAGTTCAAAAAATAAGACGTTAGTACACACTACTCAATTTCCATTGCAATCAATGGAATTTTCTTTCTCGTGCTTGGTAAATACTTTTCATTTGGATACAAAAATTTTCTTATTTGCAATGTTAACAAATACATTCAGCATTGGCCCGACTTGAATTGGCTCGATTTTCCACCATCGTAATCAAGTTGTGTTCAAGGAAGAAGACTATTATTGTTGTGTGTGGAATGTGGCCTTATTTGAACATAGGAAAGACGGAAAATTAGAGACTCAAGATAGTAAAGAAATAATAATCATGACGTTACTCACCACTCAATTGTAATGAACATTTCTTTTAGAAAATTAAAACCTGTAATAGATATAAAGATGAAGTAGGTACGTTAAGACCAAGGAAAATGAAGACAAGCACACACTCACCAGACAATTTTCATTAGAATCATTGGACCTTACTTTCTTGCGCGTGGTAGGGATAGAGTTTGTTTTCTGTCACAAACTTTTATTTATGCTCTTTCCGCCACTAACGCCAAAGCAAGTCAATATCCAGTTAATAAAATCCACTCAAAAATAAAGCATAAGAAAAAGATAACAGTGAAGACACTAGGTAGTAGGTACCATCTCAATCAAGATTCAATTTCCTAGTTAATCATAGCATAAGAAAAATTGTTGTTGTGTGTTGATCGAGTTTCCTACTTCTGTTCGATTAGTTTACGAGAAACCAAAACACACAAAACAACATCGAAAATGCAAGGGCTTAGTACCTTGGAAATGGTGATGAACGATATAAGTGCAAGAAAATGGATATGTGATAAAAGAAGATAGATCTATAAAACTGAAACATATAAGATTAGATAACAATATACGGGGTTTCTAGGACAATCCAGATTAAGAGAATGTTAACTCCGTTAGAGAATGTCAACCCCGTGTTTAGAAAGAGAGAAATAAATGATGAACAGTAGATATCCTGCAGAAATAATGCAATACAAAATGATAAGTAACTGAAATGACGAGGGAACTTAGCTTGTGCTCTGATATGGAGATGAAATGGGCATCATGATGGCAAGATGAAAAACAATGAAAAATATTTCTCCCTCAAAATTTCAGTAAGAAGAGATTTCATACATCGATTCTTCTTCTTTGTTTTTGGTCTAGTTTGAGTCCATCCTCTGTTTAGGTTCTTAATCCTGCTCAAAGAGGGGAAGAACCCATATTTATAGCTTAGAGGCGAGGTTAGATTGGGGTTAATGAGTAGACGAGGTTGGGTAAGGTAACCCGAGGTTAAAAGAGGTGATGTGATCACGTGGGGCGATGGTTTGACTTATTAGATGGAGTGGACAAAGCATGATTGACATGGTAGGTGAGATAATAGATTCCATTTTTGAAATTAAGAAAGGGGTGTCGGGTGGGTATATTATTACCCATAAAATTGAATAAATTGGCATGGGAGATAATTCCAAGATTTTAATTATCAAATGGGTCCACATGGAGCTCATTTGATAATTTATTAAATAATCCACTAGGTGAGTAAATAGATAGAATTTACTCAAATTTAGGAAAGAGAAAGGCGAGAGGAAGTTGCATGAAGGAGAAAAAATGTGGGATGAGCGAGAGGGGTCACACCAAAATGGTGTCTACATTTACCCCTTTTTGTTGATTGGTTTTGCGATAGCAAAACACGAGAGAACAACAAATGGAATTAGATGAAGATATGTTTATGAGAATGGATAAAGACATGACCAAAGGTAAGATGCCCAAGAAAAAAGGATCACAATAATAATGAAAAATATGGCGGTGACTCCAATATCACATCGGTAGAGGAAAATTGTGGTCTCAATGGAGACAGGCGATAACATTCTATAGACTAGTGAGTGGGTGAAGACCACTGCAGTATGGATGTAATCTATGATGACCAATGGGTCATAAGAAGACATCAAAATATTTGCAAGTGAATGCGAAAGGTATGCACAATCCTTTTGTAAGCTATGAAAAATACACTACTAACAAGGAAGTAAAATACCAATAATCGTACCTCCTCCTTCGCGTTCCGTAGCAAACCTCAGAATGGGCTAGAAAAATTGGATTGAGCCCAGATTTTGTGATATGTAGGTGCTTTTCTTCAAGACGGAGCAAGGCCTTCCTGCAACAACGATCCTCTTACTTTGCACTGGATGGGAAAAAGGATTATGAGGCTATTTTGGCATTAAGACGAGGCAAAATGATGTTCTTTGCTCAAAGGATGTAAGAACTTAGATATGGCATGAAAGCTTATTCTCCGTGTGTTTAGAGGGAAGGGTAAGGTTGTATTTATAGCTGAGGGAGTGATTAGCTTAGATTAATTTAAGTAATCATGGTTTGAAAATGTGGGCAAGATTAAGTGGGTGGTTTGAAAATGTGGGCAAGATTAGGTGGGTGGTTTGAAAATGTGGGCAATATTAGGTGAGTGGGGGCCACGAAGAATGGGTGAGGATTTGAATTATATTTTTAATTCATAAGTGGAGGATTTTAGGTGAGTGGGGACCACGAATGGTGGGTGAGGATTTGAATTTGAATTTTTAATTCAATAGTGGAAAAACATGGAGAATAATGACATGTGGTGAGGATTAGATTATTTTTAGATTTTGAAATGGATAATTAATCAAATTATATTTGATTAATTCAAAGTGTATTTTTATGGGAAATGAGGAAGGGGAATTAATTGATTTAGGATAGATGTGAAATTGGGGTGTCTACATTTTCCCCTCTTTGGAAGGGTACTATGAAAGTAGTGTCCTTTCAAAGAAAGTAGACGGTATGGGGGAAGAATTCAATCTACTTTTTAAAAGGTAGAGCGAATGTTTGTTGGGGAGAATAGAAAGTGGTGAGTGACGGATGTCATAGTATCCTCCAAGAAAAAAATGTCATGAGAAGATGTGATTATGGATAGATGTGGTGATGCCCCCTCGAGAGGACGGACGAGAATGAAATATACGACAAAACTCTCGAAAAGAAGGAAATGGATTCGGTGGAGAAGAGGACGATAATGGAGTGGAAGAGACTGGAATGACCGCATCGCAGCCTTGCAAATGGAGGAAGGATTCAATCGACCTTGAATGCTAGGTGTGAGGGTGTGTGGGAAAGAGAAAAGGAATGGATAGGATTGGGGGTTGATTATGAGAAGAGTAAGGGAAATAGGGAGGGGAACAAAAGGAATGAAAAAAGTAGAAATAAGAGAGAGGGATGATAGGGGAAGAAGGGAATGATGAAGGACAAACAAGGCAAAAACAAAAAAGTGACAGAGTAGAGGGTGAAGGGGATAAAATAGAGAGATGTGCAAAATGAAGGAAGCAATAGAGATAGTAAAGAGGGATGCGTGGAAGTGAAAAAGAAAAGAAGCAGGAAAGGATAAATAAGAAGGAGAAAATGAGGTGGGAGTAGGGGTGAAATAGAGGAAAATAGGATGAAAGAAGAAGTAGAACGGAGAAAAAAAAGAAATTATGAGGGGCGAGGAAAGTGTGAAAAGAGAGAGAGAAAGGAAGAGAAATATATATAAAATGAACGAAAAGGTAGGGGTGGTAGAGAAAAGGGGAAGTGGTCAAAAGAAACGTGAAAATTAGGGGAGAGGAAAGGAGAAGATAGAAACGAGGACAAGGAGAAGATTGAAGGAATCGCGTCATTGTGAGGAAGACCAAGGCAAAGAATATGGAGCAGGCCGTATGGAGATGCATGTGGAGAGTGGGATGATAAAAAGACAGGACAATCTTGAACAACGGAGTTATCGATGGGGATGCAAGGAGGAAACATGATGGAAAAAGGGGAAGAAGATGATATAGGGGAAGGGAAATAAGAAAAGGGGTGGGAGAGAGAAGAGGATAACAAAGAAAATAATGTAGAAGGAAGGGAATACGAGAAAAGGGGGTAATAAGTGGAAAGGGAGCGATAGAAGGAATGTTCCAAGAAGAAAGAGGAGGGATGACATCAATGGAAATGCATGAAATGAGGATACTAGGATGACGGGAAAATAGAAAAAGGATGTATGATGAAGACAGTAAAGATATTGAAGAGGGCAAAGAGGAGATGGAGAGATGGGTAAAAAGCGACAAGAAAGGGTGGGAGTGAGGGAAAATAATAGGAGAGAAAAGAGAATGGGGGATAGAAGAGGCAATACCAATGAGGGGACGTTAGGGAAATCCCCTTGACAATGAGTGGTGGGGAAGGGTGAAAGAAAAAATGAAGAGAAAGAGAAAGCAAATGAGGAATGGAAAGGGTAACGCCAACAAAGGGACGTTAGGAAAACCCTTTGCCCAATGAGTGGTGGGCTTAGAGGAGGGAAGGAATGAAGGGAAACTCTAGAAGGGCCAAGGGAGTGAATGAGGTCGTGCGGAATGAGGATTGATAATTTTTAGGGAAAACTTGTTGACAATTATGAGCGCGGGAAGAGAAGATGATGATGAAAGAATGATATAGGAGTGTTAACAATAATGACGAATATGTGTGTGGGTAGAAATGTGGGGGATGTGAGAAGATGAAGGGGAAAGAGCGAAGAAGATGGGAGGAGGATTTGGGACTAAGTGAAAGTGAGGAGAGGATGGGGGTGATGAGGATGAGCGAGGTGAGGATGAAGAACCAAGACATGAAAAGAATGGGAAGAAAGCGGTATGAAGGATGATGGATCAAGGAGGGGAAAATGGGGAAAAGAATGTGATTGTAGGTGGAAGAGATTAGTTGGATGTTGTAAGAGGATATGGGGAGAAAGGATAATGGTAGAAGGTAAAAGTGGGTAGTAGAGATACAAGGTGGAAGAAGCGATCAAAAAAGTGAGCGAAGAATGAGGTGGGGGAGAAGTTCATGATGACAAGCTAAGTGTATGGAGGACCACGACATAAGATTGTCATGTGACGGAAGTGGTTAAGTAAGATTGCCATGTGAGCAAAGCTGGAGATGACAAATGATCAAGCGAGAAGTGGTGTTTGCGAGTATCGAAAAGGAGGTGAAAGGATTTGATAATGGGAAATGCCGAGAAAAAATGAAGGGTGAAGGGTGGGTAGGGATGGGGAAAGGCAAGGAGGCAGATCATCCTTAAGAGGACTCTTAAGTGAGATCGCCATGCCAGGTGAGTGGTTAAGTAAGATTGCCAAGCAGAGGAGGGTGATAGTGGTGGTAAAAAGATGTGATGATGGGGAATGAAGAGGAAATATGGATGGTGAGATTGGAGAGTGATGGGCGAGTGTAAGATGACATGTCATACTTAAGAGAATCTCTTAAGTAAGATCGTCATACTGCTGGAGAGGTTTCGTAGGGGCACCCAACCGCGGGGATGATATGCAAAGAGAAAGAAAAAATGATATTGGGGAGAGGAGTGGAATGGTAGGGTGAAGAAGATGATCGCGATGAGAGGCGGGAAAAAATAAGATGGGGGAAATATGATGGGATGGGGAAGGCCATAGGGCAGATCAACCTTAAGTGGAAGTCTTAAGTAAGATTGCCATGCGGTTGGAATGGTTAAGTAAGATCGCCAAGCTGAGGAAGAAGAAGGATGATGTTAGAGTTGGTGGGAATATGGTATGACAAAATGGACTGAAGGGGAACCCTCAAGTGAATTTTCCATACTACGAGAGCGTGTAAGTAGGAGGACCAAGCATAAGGTGGATTTGGGGAAGGATGAGAAAAGAGTGAGTGAGGTATGCCTAAGTGGTATATGATATGAGATGAGGTGATAATAAGAAAGAAAGGACACAAAGGAGTGTAACATGAATGGATGAAGGAATATATGCAGTGGAGGGCGAGAGAGTGTGAGGGGAATCCTTAATTGGGATGCCCACGTGGTGAGAGTAATGATGCGGGAATGGGAAGTAGAAGAGGTGGAGTTAGAAGATGTGTTTGGTGGTGATGGTTATTTGATGAGAGGGCAGGTGGTGAAGAAGCTTCTACAGCGGGAAGATCTTAGGGAGAGGGTAAACCTCCACTGAGGATTCCATATAGAAGGGGTTATTAAGTAAGATTGTCAAGTGGGAAGAAAAAGGGTGAAAGGAAAGAATACCAATGGGTGAGAGGGGACAGGAATGGTGAGAAGGGTAATATGGGTATAAGCGGCGGAGGAGTAAAAATGAGAAGTGAGAATGAATGGATCAAATACATGGTGATCATGGTGGGGGAGAAGGAGCTGCTGGATAGTGAATGCTACTTGAGAAAGATCGTCAAGTAGGATTCACAAAGCAACAGTGATCAAGTAGGATTCATAAACCTGGAGAATGCATTAGTATGGGTGAATGGATGGGGTGCAAAGTAAGATGTTGATCATGCGGGGAAGATACTCACGTGACGAAAAGCATCTTAATTTTAATATAACACATAACGAGGATGCATCGTAATATAAAAGATCGAGGATGACTAGGCCGTAATATGCATGATAGCATAGGCGGGGGCCATCAAAAAGGTTTGATGCCCAAAGACGATATGCAAAATGGAAGAGAGCATAAACGAGAGGCCATCAAGAAAGTATGATGCCCGAGACGACATGCAATCGGATAACATAAGAATATTACTGAGAGAACACGGGATATATAAAATCAAGATGCCCCTGTAATATATCAAGATACAAGAAAGAAATGAATAATTTGCCACTAATAATGCAACACAAGAACCAATAAACATGTCCCTAACGTGTTCCACAGTGATGATTGATTAGATGTGCCCCCAGCGAGGTACGAGGATTAGGTCGATTTCCTCAAACAAGGAAACAATGAGAGCGATTTGCCCCAAGCGAGGATTCACGCAAGGAGAAGTGGTTTGAAATTGGTAGTCATAAGGTGGTTGGACCATTCGTTTGGGATAATAGTCACGCAAAGGATGAATTGTGTTGCTTATTGAGTTTTATGATTTTGTGGATGTTTTTGGTCTTTTGAAAATTTTGCAAATGTTTTTGTATTTTGGATATTTTCTAATATTTTTGTTTTTGGATTTTGGATTTTCTAATGTTTGTTTTTGAATTTTATAATTTTTGGATTTTGTAATGTTGTTGAATTTTTGGGATGTTTACATTGTGTTTGGATTTTTGACGATTTTCAAATGTTTTTGGATTTTGGATTTTTACTGTTTTTGGATTTTGATGATTTTCAAATGTTTTTGGATTTTTTACGATTTTCAAATGTTTTTGGATTTTGGATTTTACATTGTTTTTGGATTTTTACGATTTTCAAATGTTTTTGGATTTTGGATTTTACATTGTTTTTGGATTTATTTTTTACGATTTTCAAATGTTTTTAGATTTTTATATTGTGATTGACAATGTATGGACCAGTGCGAGACTTATTTTGAGAGATGATGTACCGTGTTCCGCATTTGTAACTTATGCTCAAAATAACATAAATTCACTTTCCATTGGCATGATATGGTGGTGATGATATGATGAAAAGAATTCTAACTCCATTCTTGACTCCACACAACTAGTAAGATGTGTGGGCTCATCACCAAGAATCAAGAAGGACGTAGTAGGTAGATAATGAATATAGAGACAAATGCTAACAACAATCCCTTTGGGAAATTGTGAATCCATGCTTCATAATGGTCTTGAACCGGTTTCAAAAATGGCTTTCACTTTATGAGTCACATGCTTTAGACTTAGACAGAGTTATGTGGCTCATTGATTGATAAGATATGAGGTTAAGGGATAGTTCTCTCTTCACTTAGGCATCTAAATTACATGTTTGGGGATTCTATAATTTGTAAGCCTTTGTAAGATTTTGTATTTTGAAATGACTCCTATGCCTTGCCCCATGCTACTAGTGAGAAGCAAGGGCTCATCACGAAAAAGGAAAAATATAGGCGAGTGAATTTCCTTTTTGTTTGTTTTATTTTTGTGTTGTTTTTGTTTTGGAATATTTTACAATGTTTTTATGCTTGTATGAGAATGACCCTCTACGCTTTGCCCCATGCCACTTGTAAGAGGCAAGGGTTCATCACCGAAGACAAGACATAGCGAGTAAGGGCACCTTTCTCCATTCCCGAGTCTCACACTACCGGAAGAAGTGTGGGCTCAACACCAAAGACTATGAAGGGCGAAAGATGTGTCAATGAATTATTCATAAGTTATTGAATTGATGGATTTTTTTACAATAGTGCTTTGTATTTGGGAAGAAATGTCTACCCCCAATCTCAGCCCCACATGACTAGTAGGACGCGAGGGTTCAACACCGAAGACTAAGATGGACGACCAAACAAACTGGGTAACGAAGTTTAGAGCTTTGTTATGAAAGAGAGAATGTATTTGAAGGGATATATTACCATCAGTAAGCTTCTAGGTATGACCATAGAGGAAAGCGACTAAAAATGGAAGAAGTATGACGCTCACAAACTTAATAGGATTTATATTAGCACTTGTCTCATGATGATAAATATGAAGATGTGATTTTGATAAAGAAAATATCTGCCAATGGAAATGAATGAATTTAAATTATTCGGAAATAAGTAAGACAAAAGGAACAATGTACACGTTGTATCCTGGAATAGTGAACATCTTAAGGATAAAATTTCTTTAAATGAAATGCATTCATGGGTTTTTCAAGGACTTGGCCTGTGTCAATGGCCAATTTATAAGCTCCAAACCTAAAATTACCTATGATTTTGTTGGGCTCAAATTTGTCTTGTTTGTCTCGTTCCTTGGGTGTGTTCTTTCGAGTTTCTTTGAAAATGAAATGATTGACCTTAAATTTTCTAGGTTTGAATTTTTTATGGTGGTTATGTCGTAGCCAATTTTGATATACTTGAAGATGATCTAGGGAATTAAGTCGTTTTTCATCAAGAAGCTCGAGTTCATTAAGGCGTGACTGTTGATAATAATCTTTATTGATTACATCTTTGAAGGATATTATGAAGGATGAAAATTCAACCTTGACATGTAAAATAGCTTCCCAACTATAAATAAAGTAGAAGGGAGTGGCTCCAATAGGTGTGTGATAAGATGTGCGGTAAACCCAAAGAGTGGGATAGATTTGGTTAAGCCAATAGCTTCCATGTGTGTTGACAATGATGGTTTGTGTTATTTGGTTTTTTGCTTCTATTTGTCCATTAATTGATTGTTTTGAGGATAGATTCACAATTAAAGATGGAAAAGGTTGTGTAAAGATATTCTTGGGTATAAGTACCTTGTAGAATGGATGCACGTAGAAGTCTTGATAGGTGAGACTAATTAGTGATGAGATGCTTGCAAGATCGATAGTTGAAAGCATGATGGACACGACGAGGTTGCATTGTCGCAAGTGTCCAAACTCGATGTGGTTGTGTTTCGACAAAAGGGCTAGAGATGTTAGGCATAAGAGCCAATATTGGAAGAATAGAATCAAACTTAATGGTACATGTTGATGGAACCTCATCGTAGTGTCTCTGTAATATCAAGGTTTGAAAGGGAGTCTTCAAAGCGAGATTAAGGTCTCATTAGATGTTGGAAGAATGTTGTCGCCCAAAACAGTTCAACATATGTTTGGGCTGAAAGAGAGTCTTGAAATAAGTTCAAGTGCTCAATAGATGTGGGAAGAATGTTTTTGTCCAAAATTGATTCAATGTATGTTTGAACTAATGGAAGGAAATTTGAAGAAGATATGGATTGGTTTGGAATTAGAGAGTCTTGATTTGTTGTTGTCACGATCTCGTGGAATTTCGAGTATATATAAGAGTTTCGATAGTAGTCGACTCTTCATGGAAATTTGTGGTGTTGGATGTGTCGTTGGTTGCGCAAGAGCATTGTCATCAAGTTCTACTGAGATATGATGTCATCGTCAATTAAGTCTTGGAGCGTAATTTTTAAATCGCACACATTTATCTATGTGATGACCATCAATGCGATGAAAGTCACAAGTATGTGTTAGGTTTGTACCAACATGGCTTAACTTCCCCTTTGACAAAGGGTTTTGTAATTGGATATCTTATCAGTTTAACCTCTTTTAGTTGATGAAAAACACTAGAGAGACTTTCTCCAAGGGGGTAAACTGACGTTGGACTTTACGTGAACTGATTTCTTCGTGAGGTTGTATGATCGGATTTTTGGGTGATTGCTCACTGATTTGGGTAGCCATATGAAAGAGTTGTGTTGTCATCTTATTAATTTGTTCTAATAGCTCATTGTGTGATGTTTTTCGTGAATTCATCATGTTTGAAAGAGAGGGAGAACGAAGAAAGGTGTGATGAAGAAATCAACCTATTGATTGTGATCTTTGTTTTGGCTCAATCAAGTTTTAACAAGTAAGGCTATAAGGAGAAAGCTTAAAAAAGCTACTCGGGAGAAATATGTGATAGCTTAAATAAGCTATAATGAAAATGGTTTAGATTTGGCTTAAACAAGCTCTGAATTGTTGATGTGGAGAGTAACCCAAATAGGTTAATCGTGATATGGTTGTGATATAACTCAAAATGAGTTATGAAAGGATTTGTGTTGGCTGTGATTTGGATAAACACGATGGTGGACAGAATAATGAGTGAACTCAAACAAGTCACCCAATATTAGTTTGATATAGCTGGAAACAAGCTATGAAAGATGTTTTGACGATTGACGATTGACGATATGGGGAGTGAATGCTAGTCACTCAATATCAGTTGGATATAGCTGAAGATAAGCTATGGTAGATGTATTGTTAGAATGCAAGCAAGCTAATAAAATTGGTGCGATGGTTTGATCCGTGTTGTTGGATTGTTTGGATGTTTTCGCTTGGTATTGAATTGGTGAGAACTGATTTTTTGTGGAACACAACTAGGGCTGAACTTTTACAATGAACACATTGATATCGCCAAGTTTTATGATAAAACAATTCTAAACTATTTTGTTTTCAAAAATAGCAAGCAATCATGTAGATTCAATTGTTTTGGCTTATGAGGTAACTTCTTCAGGAATGATCATTGTTTCATGCAATCATACAAGTATCTTTGTGAAATGGTGGATGCGAGCTCTTATTACTCAAGAAGATCGTCCTCCGATATACCCTAGTCTGATATACCTAATTTGCATACGAGGGACGGGGTGGTACGAGAACCCTTAGAGCCTGGAGGAGACTCACCAATTCTTACTTGCTGTTTGGAGTGAATCACCACGTCGTAAGCGAGTTTTGTGAAAAGGTGGAAGGTGATGGAGGGATGAATGTGTATGGTGTCCTTATAACTCCCGAAGATTTACGGGGACGATGCTCGAGGCTTCGTTATTCTGAGCCTATTTAGGCGTGACTCGCATGCTATGCACCACGACAAAGCATTACCTATAAGTGAAAGCAGCGGCGAGGTAAATACTAAGCACTTGTGATGAGACTAGGTCTCAAAGTGCAATGCGAGATGCAAATGTTGTTGGTGCGTGGTAGTCAAGTCCACGTCACAGTGTAGCTTTGGTGGTGATGAAATCCACCTCGTCTACGTTCAAAAACAATATGATAAAGTGATTAAACGCGAGGTTCTTTCCAACTTGAAATAAATCACTATGAGAAAATAATTACGTACACAGCGTACTTTTTTTTTGGGTCTCAAGAATTGTCTTTGAATGGTGGTCTTTTTTGCGGGATTTTGTTGTTTTTATTTTTGTTTTTGTTCTTGACAATATTCTAGCGATGCGGTCCTACAGAAAAAAAATTAGTAGTTATCCTGCAAATGAAATGTTAGAAACAATAATCGTGGCTGTTTTTTATTTTCCAGATCACTCGAAGGCGCAGGAAAAGAGCATACACAACCAACGACCAAAAAAATATTAATAATATGAAAAAGGAAAATAATTATTGAAATGATAGTTGGAAAACAAAGCTAGAGGATCCTGCAATGTTAGAACAAGAAATTAAAAAAATTGTGACCGTTTCTGATTTTCCAGATCGCTCGAAGGCGCAAGAAAAGAGCATACGTGGATACAATTGGAATAGTTTTTTTTTAAATGTTAATAATTATTGCAATTAATCATGATTGTAAAATAGCGATAATGATTATCTTCACAAAAAAAAAAAACGATGAAAGAAGAGGGTGAAAACGTTACCTAGAAGTGTTGTCGTGGAAAATTGAAATGTAAGGCGAAAAAAATTAAAAATTAAAAAAATAAAATAAAAAAATTGTGTGCGAGCACGAGTGGCCTCACGTTTCTGATTTCAAGATCACTTTTGAAGTGCGAGGAAAGAGCATACGTGTGAGGTTATTACGTGAAATAAAATAAAAATAATAATTTAAAAAAAACTATAATTTGGTTGTTTTTGGTTAAAAAGACAGTGTTAGAAGAAATGAAACCAAAATTTTTATGTAAGTCTAAATATAAAAATTATTTTTTCAATGTGTATATCTTTTCAATACCTTTCCATTAAAAAAATGAAGTCATTCGAGTTCGGGAGCAAAAGTTATGGCTTTCGAAGAAAATGGGCTACAGTAGCGCTCTGAATGAAAATTTTGAACGTGAGAAAAACGTCAGGAGCTGGTTTTTTTAGTTTCTAACTTACGTACTTCACCTGAGAAGCTAAAATTTTGACAGCAAGGTTAAAAAAGAACAATAAATAGAAAGAAATAATTAGAGCACAAAATGATTGACTAAAATAAAAGGAAAAAAATGATTAACTTCCTACAAAGCAGTTATTTCAAAGAAAAGTAAATAAATAAATACATTTTCAGGATTGGTTGTCCCATGACAGTAAGATGATAAACTAATGATTAGTTCATGTATTTCTATAGATTATGAGTGAATAGTAAAATCAGAACGAGGAACTAAACACCAAGCACCAAGGAGATCAAAGACAGGATGAGCTTCATAGTTTCATTATTCTTTATAACTGCGAGATACACCACAAGACACCACACAACAAAAACACTACCCAAAGCATGAAGGTTAACCAAAGAAGACCATAAGGAGCACGAGAAAAGGAAATAATAATGAACAATAATAAACAAAGGATAGATAAAACCACTAATTGGGAAATTAATGGTAAGTAGCATCGAAAAGCCACTGTGGGCGTGCCAGAATGTAAGCTATGAAAAATACACTACTAACAAGGAAGTAAAATACCAATAATCGTACCTCCTCCTTCGCGTTCCGTAGCAAACCTCAGAATGGGCTAGAAAAATTGGATTGAGCCAGATTTTGTGATATGTAGGTGCTTTTCTTCAAGACGGAGCAAGGCCCTTCCCGCAACAACGATCCTCTTACTTTGCATTTGGATGGGAAAAAGGATTATGAGGCTATTTTGGCATTAAGACGAGGCAAAATGATGTTCTTTGCTCAAAGGATGTAAGAACTTAGATATGGCATGAAAGCTTATTCTCAGTGTGTTTAGAGGGGAGGGGTAAGGTTGTATTTATAGCTGAGGAGTGATTAGCTTAGATTAATTTAAGTAATCATGGTTTGAAAATGTGAGCAAGATTAAGTGAGTGGTTTGAAAATGTGGGCAAGATTAGGTGGGTGGTTTGAAAATGTGGGCAATATTAGGTGAGTGGGGGCCACGAAGAATGGGTGAGGATTTGAATTATATTTTTAATTCATAAGTGGAGGATTTTAGGTGAGTGGGGACCACGAATGGTGGGTGAGGATTTGAATTTGAATTTTTAATTCAATAGTGGAAAAACATGGAGAATAATGACATGTGGTGAGGATTAGATTATTTTTAGATTTTGAAATGGATAATTAATGAAATTATATTTGATTAATTGGAAGTGTATTTTGTGGGAAATGAGGAAGGGGAATTAATTGATTTAGGATAGATGTGAAATTGGGGTGTCACACCTTTGTCGAGAGGAATCGTGCGAAAAATCATGCATCTATAAAAGGGACGAGGATGAAGATAAGGATGCCCCAACACGAGTATGAGAAGAAAAAAAAAAGTGAGTTATATGCATCCACAAGTACGAGGATAAAAGGTGCCTGACATAGGACACACAAATTACATAATGGAAGATGGATGTTGAAATAAAATATCCCAAGGGGAGCGAGTATGGCCAAAACCGTGGATATGAAGAATATATTGGATAAAATGCTCTAAGAGGGTGTTAAGTAGGATGTTGAATACATGTTTCTTAACAAAGGTTTGCATTTGAAGGAAGATGAATAATGGGGTGAGGAAAAGGAAATTATTCCCACTTCTTCGACAAAGAGGAAAAGGAGTCAAGCTAATTTTGTGAAAAAGTAGAGCAAACATTTATAGAAGAGAACAAGATCAGATAGGTGATGGCCGTTATGGTATCTTCCAAGACAAAAATATTCAAAGAAAGATTAGAATAGATTCTTAGAAATTGATATGATGGTGTCCCTACGAGAGGGTAGCGAAGATAAAAGATGTGACAGGGTTCTCAAAAAGAGAAGAGGTCAAATCTTTGCCAGAGAAGGACGAAGAACGAGATGTAATGAAATGGATTGGCAATGGTGTATAAAAGAAGAAACATAGGAATTGATTGTGAATGCTAGGTGCGAAGGATGTGTTGAAGGATGTAATGAGAAAGAGAAAAGGAATGGATAGGAGGAGTGGTTGATTATGAGAAGAGAAAGAAAGGTCAAAGTTGAGGGAGACAAGGGTATGGAATGGAGGAGGAAAAAGGAATTAAAGGGGAGGCGAAGATAACAAAGACGGATTATAAGGGAAGGAGGAAATGATGAAGGAAAAACAAGGAGAAGACAAAAATGACAGAAAGCGAGAGGGTGAAATTATGAAAAAGGGACAGAGTTATTTAAAAGCGAAAGGTATGAAAGAGGATGAATCGAGATGAAGGGAGAGAGGTAATGGAAAATGAAAGAGATGATAAAGTGGAGAGAATTGAAGAAACCAGATCATAGTGAGGAAATACAAGGCAAAGAATATGAAATTGATTTCATGGAAATGCATGTGGATGGTGCGATGATAAAAATATGGGACAATGTTGAAGTGCTAGGTCATAAATGGGAAGTAAGAAGGAAGTGAGAGGTACTGATGAGAAAGAAGGCGATACATGGGAAGTAAAAAAACCAGGGGGTAGAAAGGAGGGGAGGAAAACGGAGGAAATTATGCAAATGGGAGGAAACCAAAATGGGAGATATTCGATAAAGAGTGAGCAATATCATAAATGTAAGGGGAAGATGGAGGGGAAGAATGACACCAATTGGAAAATATGTGGAGCTGCATAAGATTAGGATAATTTGATGAGGAGAAAATAGAGAGAGGGTGTATGATGAAGAAAATAAATAAATTGACAAGGAAGAATGGAAGATGGAGAGGTGGCGAAGAAAAAGAGAGGAAGAGATAGAAGAGGGAATGCCAACGAAGGGATGTTAGGAGAAATCCACTTGATAGTGATCAGTAGGGAAGGATGGGACAAAAGGTGATAAGAGGGGAAAAGTAAACGAGGAATGGAAATGGGAATGCCAATGGAGGGATGTTAAGAGAAGTCCCCAATAATAATCGAGAGGGCACAAAGGAAGGAATGAATGAAGCTATAATGGAGGATTGCTTTTGGAGAAGTCCACAAATAATTATTAGTGCGGAAATGGAAGATGATGATGAAATAATGTTAGGAGATGATCAACGACAATGACGGGTAAATATGGGGGTAGATATGTGGGAGAACTCTAGAAGATGGAGTGGAAAGAATAAAGAAAGAAGGGATAACACGTCAATGCGAAGATGAAGGCAAGGAGAGGATGCATTGGATGATAATGAATGAGAGGAAGATGAAGAAATAAGACACGAAATGAATGGGGAAGCAACGGTTAAGTAAGATTACCCAATGAGGGATGATGGAGATGAAAAGGGGCAAGTAGGAAGTGGCGTTTACGAGAATGGAAGAGGAGGTGAGAGGATGTGATGATGGGGACTAACAAGAAAATGTAGATGGTGAGAATGTGGAGTGGTGGTCGAGTGTAGGATGACAGTCATCTTTAATAAGTACCCTTAAGTAAGATCATCGGGCCGGATGAGGAGTTAAGTAGGATCATCAAGCCGAAGAAGAAGAATAATGATGAAAACATTGAGTGGTGTTTACCAAAATGGAACAAGAGATGAAATTAGATGATAACAAGGAAAAAAAGGAGTGTGATATGAATGGATTGATAATTGTGTTTAACTAGATTTACACAATAAAATTCATGAGAATAATAATCTATCATTCAATTTGTTCGGATGTACTTTCACAATATATTAGCGATATATATATATATAGGCTTTTAGATATGCATAACAACTCTAACAATGCATACCTATATTCTCTCAAACACTCACTAATTACATAAATTCTTATAACTCTAATAACAATTTACTCAACCACATTATAGTATATTCTCACATATATATTATGCAAACCCCTATGAGCACGATAGGATTATTTCTAACATTCCCCCTTAGTGTGAACATGGTAGAAAAAACGTTCACACACTTCTCTGTAGTATGCTTACCCTTGTGGCATGTCCATCTCGTGACTCGTGACCTTGATCCAAAAGAAAGGCTCTCTCCTTCCATGGTTTTAAACAGGTTTACCACAAACCTTGACATGAACAGGAACCCATCAACTGTCCACCTCATGTGGTTTTTTAGATCTCCCACAAAACTTTTTAAGATCCATGACTTGAATTACTCTGGTGCTTCTATTCGCCACTATGCTTGTACATCAGGGAAGTATATAGGAAATAGCTCATACTGGAATATATTTCACAAAGAATGGAAATGGAATATTGTGTTTTATTCCCCCCAAAATGTGAAATTTCCATTATTCTACAAAACTGTAAAACAGGAACTCTGAAATGAATCAACACACTGAAAATGCCGAGAAAAAGACACACACTTGTCATCAAATCTATTATGCGGCCTCGTTGTTGATGATTGACGACAGGATGTTGGTTGTCCTCCTTCCTTCGTTTCCTCCATCCTCTCGATAACATGCTGCTAACTCAACTTTGATTTGGATATGAAGCTCAACTGTTTCCACATTGTTTATTATATCTTCCCTCCCGCAATGTGAAACACTTTATTTTTCTAGACGTCGGGTAACACCGAAAATGCGTCCAAGTAATGTATTTTTCAAACATCATATTTTTCAATTAAATTTAAAATCAATGCAAAGAGGATAAAATACAAACACTTTTGCCAAAAACCGACACTCGATTTCGAGGTACCAAGCAAAAGTTATTGAGGTTTTAATTTCCCGTAAAAAAGGCCCAATTTGAATTAAAATTGGATCAACGATTAAAAATTTCTCTAGATGAAAAGAAAATTTATCGTGTGACCACTCGTTGGAACCGGGAGGAAATGAGGATTCCAAAAATGTCAAAGGCCCAAAAAATAAGTGTTTCGGAAAAATATTAATTTGGCTAAAAAACGTAATAATTGCCCTTAAAATGTAATTATTAAACAAAAACTATAGTAAAATTAAATTTTTCGAACTATAGTCTTTGCTAAAAATTAAAAAAAATAGCCAATCACAAATGGCTGCAAAAACTCACGACTTCATTGAAGTGACAGAATGATTTGTTGATAATTCCACAACTAGAGCTCCATTTTATAAACTGAAAAATGCGTTGGAAAGGTGCTTTCAATACCTCTACAATCTACTAACAAAAGTTGATTTCATTACGACCTAAAATCTGCATTCATGTTTGAGTTTTACTTGAATTTGGAGTTGTTATTCATGCTTGAACTACAAAAGGTCACTATCTGCAGTTTCTTAAATCTTTGTGATTTTGTTCACCGCTCCTTGCAAAGACTTTTCTCAATGTTGAATTTTAGCCGTGAAAAATGGTGGAGACGTCCATTTCTTTGTATTCATCAATGCAAAATGTCACTAACTAGACCTAAATGAACAATGCAAGAAGGAGAGAATGATTTCACCAAGATTCAAAATAAAGATGCGAAAACAATGATCAAGTCATGCTTATTATTTTGGCAAACATTGATTGAATGCTCCTTGAGAAGGTTGCACGCTTGAAAAGTATGAGATCGGCGAGAGAGAACATTTAGAGTCTGAATATTGTAAATTTAAGAATGATAGATCATAGCTCGATGGAGATGATAGATCCATAACAATCTATATCTAGAATTAGCACCGATTTTCTATAAAGTTATCGACAGGATTTGGAAGCACAAACAACAAGTCATACATAGATCTATGAGCTATTAATTAAATTATGCACATGGTCTAAACTGTGCCTTGGGTAGATTACATCGGAATGCAATATCAATAACAAAAAGGAACAATTCTTGTCAAAGATCAAAGAGTCGTGTGAATAAGGATGGCCCCCACAATACACCCAAATTGAATCACCTAAATATTCTCCATTGCAAATTATTGGAAAAATTACAATAAGATGGTTACCTCTTCTGAGACACGATCATGTATGTTCAAACGTGGATCGATGAAACAAGTAGAGCTTGGAAGGCTATACGGTCTCTTACTTACAACACATTCAACCGATCTCCAAAGCATTAATCTCTAGTTTTTCAATCTTCAATACATATTTGGCATTGTAGAAAATACAATGAAATGAACGCCTAATTTTTGTCATTAGATTCACTGCTCGATACCAAATAATGGTGTTTAACAGATTTACACAATAAAATTCACGAAATAATAATATATCATTCAATTTGTTAGGATGTACATTCACAATATATTAGCCATATATATATAGGCTTTTAGATAGGCATAACAACTCTAACAATTCATACCTATATTCTCTCAACCACTCACTAATTACGTAAATTGTTATAACACTAATAACAATTTACTCAACCACATTATAATATATTCTCACATATATATTATGCAAACCCCTATGAGCACTAATAGGATTATTCCTAACAATTGAGGGATATATGTAGTGTGGATGGAGAATGTAAGGGCAATCCTTAATGGTGGGATGCCCACGTGGTGGGAGTGATGATACCGAGAATATGATGTGGTAGAGACAAACCAATAATATGAGAGGAAATGAAAGGAAGACACACGAAGTGGTGAAAGGGGACAAAAAGGTGAAAAGGATGATGCGGGGATAAGAAGTTACAAGATAACGAACTCTCCTTGAGAAGGATTCTCAAGTAGGATTCACAAACTGCAACGGAGATCAAGTAGAATTTGCAAACTCGAAGAGTGTATTTTGAGAGCGTTCATGGATATTATGGATAGATATAGAATTCATAGTATGAGATTGAAGTGATTTTGATAAAATATGATCTTGGTGAGATGAATGAAACATAGCCGTAACATGGAAATACAGGAAACCATGCTTCAAACCATATTGGAGATAAACAAGAAAGGTTACCACTGAACCCATTGCACTTGCGGCCAATAGCAGTGTTAACTCATAACAAACGATAGTTATTTATAGCAAAAGATCATGAGGGAAATATGGATGAAATATTCTCATAAAGCTAATGTTGACACGACAAAGGGATCGAAGATGTAACTTTTATGCGGGAAGAGGATCTCCATAAGTCGTTGTTCCTATAACTATGCTGGACTCGGGAAAGGGGAAGAACATAATAGAGGAAAGCTAATCAATGCGGGAAGCTTTACGGGAATGGTGATGAAAGGAAGGTTGATCAATGCGGAGACCTTCCAAATGCCATAATAATAGAGTAGTCATCCTTCGAGGGTATGGTGTACTCTATACATAATATGGATGGCAATATAATATGTGTGATAAATTTTGTACTTCGAGGATCGCTCTATTTCTTATTATTTTTCTTTCATTTTGACTTGTATGCTTTTCTTTTATTTTCCTTTTTAAACAATTTCCGTTCGAGGGATCATTTTGTTTCTTTGATAACTTTGTTTTTAATTTTTACATACATGAAATTTATTTTTACATGGGTGAGAGCTATGGATATCTAAGTAGACTACTTAGGAGGGATAATGAATGTACAAGAGACTTCTTGGACCCTTTACATGACTAAAATATGAGAATGAGAGGGTGATAGATGTAATGATCGTGGAGTTCTCACCACATCGGAGAAATTATCCATAAGAAAAATGCTATGGATAGGGCCGTGGTGCCCATATTTAAGGTCGTGACCAAACACTATCCACTACTATAATCCATCTAGAGTTGCATCCATCTATTACATTAGAGATCGTTTGCATCCACATAGCTCCATCACGAAGCACACGACTAGGATATTTGCATCACACTTCAAAGGGGAGGGATTATATTCTACTTCATTTACACATTCTAACACATTATATACATGTATTTATTGCTCGCTACTTCAAAAAGTGTGACTGGGACAATAGCAACCCAACCTAGGGCGAAACGGTTTTGCACCACTTCCACCACATGGCTGGACGGCGTGGCACCCCATCCATTCCCTTTTAGAATTTTTACAAGGTTAAAACAATCCTTTTTTAATTTTTGAGGAAAAAACATTCTTATCTTGGCATTGTAATATTTTGGGCTCTATTTTGCTTGTATTTAATGTTCTTCATTCATGTGTCGAAGACGGAGGCGAGGTCTAAGGTTGGCGGGAGGCTAATCCCACCTCGTAAGAAAAATAAACCATGTCTAAAATTTTATGTCATTTCAAATGAGTACCCACACAACACCCTTTGCACCCATTTCGGGAACTTTGTTAATCAGTTTGAAAAGTTTACTCGTATTTTCCATCGATCACGGGAATCGTATTTCTTCTATAACTTTAGAGTCACTACTCATTTTTAGTGCTTATTTAGTCAAAGTTGCATGATTTATCGGACATTAGGTGATGACATTGTCAATTTTGTAAATAAACTACTTTATAAAGTGCCACATTACGGGGATCACTAGTACTCTTGGGTTTTGTATTGCACACAAAAACATTATCGGAGTCTAACATCTTGAATTTTTGCACCTTTCACTTTTGATTACGCATCATGGAGGGTTCTCTTTCTAGACTTGAGCGTTGTAGGATCACCTTACGACCTCCACCACTTCTTACCTGGGAGAGAGAATTATTCATCTTAGTGAGCTTCCATGGAATGCTACTTCACCTATGAGGGTCTTTCACCCTTCTTACTTGGGTCAGTTCCTACACCCACTGATCATCGTCATCTGGAGGACTTTCTTGACACTTGCGACCATGTTTTTGGTCACATGATGATATATATCTCTAGATCTCTCTGGTTTCAAGTGGTAGACTCGAGATCCACCACATCATGTCTTAAGCATCCTTGATCCCTCTATGGAGACCCTTCACATCCCGCCACCATTTTTGTTGATGTTGATTGATTGTCTCCTATATTTCTTCGTGTGATTCAGTTCCACTAACACATACTCGCTTGGTTCTACTTGATGATGAGGATTATGCACCCGATTCGATGTCGAGAGTATTACAAAGGACTCCTCTCCTCCTTCTCTCACTATTCCAGAGAGTGTTGACACATCCCACATCGCATCGATTGATTGACAAGTCTCTATTCAATCTCATACAGTCATCACAACCCGCCTCTTTTCCACCTTCAATGTGTGAGGCCCCTTTCATTCGTCTACCTTCATTGGATGACTCATACTTATTTGACATCGCTCTTTTGTTTGTTTAGCCCCCTATTGGGACAAGTATTTGCTTGATCTTAGTCATCTTTTTGTAGAGTAAACTTTTGATGTCCTATAGGTTCATTATCCATCTACAGGTATTTCAGAGGAGTTCATCATCTTCATTGTTGGGAGTGCCCCTTTTGGGACTCTTACCACTTCCACTTTTTGGAGATGTTAATTGATCCACCCTTGCTTGTGGATCCATTTTCTATTGTGGGGCATTTTTTTCCTTCACATCAATTGGACATCCTTTCTACGAGTGTTCCCCTTCTTCACTCTAATAGATCTACACACATGGGATTATCTTCGGTTCCTTAGCGCTCTCTTGCTAGACCTATTTCACAATTTCATGGACCAGGACTCAAAGCTCTTTGTTTTGTTGCCTTTAGTTTCCTTCACAAAGTGGGAGGAATTCCAACACATCATTTCTATCCTTCTTAAGGGCAAGCACATAGTTGGTGTGGGTGGCTTTTCTTCAATCGAGAGGTAGAGGATCTCGTGATCGACATTATTTTGGGAGACCTCCTAACGCTGCAAAGTTCGGATCCGTCGATGCCATCTTACGCATTCCTCTCGTTTCCCTCTTTTTCTCTCTTCTTCTCTTTTTAGAGGATTGCCTCTTTGTACATGGGTACCTTAAGAGGGCTTGTCTCTCCTTTGGGGGAGTTTTTCGTTTTAGAACCCATCTTTGACATCTTTCTTAGATTAGAGAGTGGACTTGTCTCTCCTTTTGGGGGAGTTTTCCTTTGTACATGAGATTTTCTCCTATTAATCTACTTTTGGAGAGTTTATTGTACATGGGTACTTCATCGAGAAAGCTTATTTTGGGACCCACTTCTCCTTGTTTTCATCTATGTGTCCACTTTTTCCGAAGCTATGCTTTATGGGGTGTGTTAGTGTAGGATATTTACCATGCATATATTTTAAGTACATGAGATTCCTCCACATAGGTTATTCACCATACTTATGTGTCTTAGGGAGTCATTATGGCCTTACACGTATCATAGAGCGTCTTATGAGTTACATTTGACTGCTTCATTCGAGAATGTAACTCCCATCTCTTAGCGGCTACATTTGTGGGGAGTTACACACCCCACTACTTTATGTGCACCCTTTCATCTTGAGAAATATAATGGAATGGAATGGAATATGGGATTGGAGAGCCAAAGGAAACCATTTTCCCTTAATGCATGCACATTTCTTTCATGGGTGATTTCTTGCTTTGATCTTGAAGCTACATCATTTTGTGGTTGAGTAACAACATTATATAGGTTTGATGCTCATGGATTCCCTCCGGATCTTCGTCACATTAGGGTAGAAATAAAAAGGGTAAATAAAATTGTAAGTAGGTGGGTAGGTGGGTGTAGGAATATTAAATTCCTAGAAAATGATAATAAGGATTAAGATGGATAATGTGATATAATAATGAATTAAAGGGATTAATGATGAAATGATGAGATATTAGATAAATGATTTAATTAGGATAAAGGGTATATGTGGTATTTTATAGGAAAGAGATTAATTAGATAATGATGATGTTAGGATATTTACGGGACAAATTAATCGGAATTAATTATGTCAACATTTTAAATGTCTACAAGAAATCTACTTTCCATCAAGCCTAATTTCTTAAATTTATTTATTTAATATCTTAATTTGTTTAATATATTGCTATCATTATCTAAACGTGGTTCACAAGTCTACAAGGCATAACAAGACTCGCAGCTGACCTTAGACTTGACATGTGTAACACATTCATGAATGCTAAATAGTAATAATGTTTATTATTTTAGCTATACGTTATTCAATTTGATCATTAACTTGAACTTCAAAGACACATCACAAGACAAGATGGGTACTTGGGAGACCTAACACTCTCTCAAATGAATATTAAGACTTACTTGGCATAAACATGTATTTTTCATGTGGGATTTGGTCTCTTTTCAATTAACTTATATGAGCAATTTCATTCATAAAACACCAAATCAAGGTGTTTGGAAAGACAAGTAGAAACAAAGGGGAATTAAATATGTTAAGTGAAGAACTTAAATGGTGCAATGTTGTATATAATATTATAAAGCATTTTATTCATAAATTTGTATATAAGAGAATTAACTAGAATCAATACCTAAAGGTGCATTTCAATAACCGATAGAGAACACAATTTATAAATCTACTTGACTTGTATAAAATTCCTTATAAAAATATGGTGCAAGATTAGGTCAATGACTTATAAATATTTCTCTATATCAACCATTCACATGTATGTTTAAGTGTTAATATTAGTGATTTTTATTATAATTTTAAGTGCAAATAGGAAAAAAAAATAGTAAAGTTTTTAAAAACATTAGGATTAAGAAAACTTTTGAATAAAAGTTTGTGGATTTTGTTGGCAATGTATCATTCACTAATAATGTATTGACAACATTTTTTTGATTGAAAAAGAAATATGCATTTTGTAATTGACTTTTTGATTGAAAAGTATATATATATATATATATATAACCAAGAAATATACAACATTAATAGTATACAAATTGGGTAGAAAAAGTCACATCCTAAAATACATAGCATATTGCATAGGCCTTAAAAAATGAAAGTTTACAAAAACCCATATAAAAGTGTAATAATCAATCCAAAAATGTTGAGCAAAACAAGAAGCTGAAAAAATTAGGTTGCGATCACAACCATGGAAAACAGAGAAGGCAAAAGATTGTTGGATTTGTGACCCCAACCACTGACTTAAAATCGAAGATTGAAAATAACACAATGTGTTTGATTCTCTCTCATTTCTATTTATTTTCTACCATCATAATAAATAATCGTTAGAACTCGCTGCTCAATTTCCTTTGTAATCAATAGACTTTTCTTTGTTGTACATGGTAACTATTTTTCTTTTGATACAATCGAAACTGCACAATAATAATACCAATCAGATAATGTATTACCTAATAATAAATAGTCTGTAATTGCTCTGACTTGTGTGAATAACGCAAAGCATTCTATAATTGACTTGACTGGAGTCAACTTGATTTTACACCATCGAAATCAATGGCCCTAGGTCAAAAATAAGACGTTAGTACTCACTACTCAATTTCCATTGCAATCAATGGAATTTTCTTTCTTCGGATACAAACATTTTCTTATTTGCATTGTTAACAAATACAGTCAGAAATTGACTTGACTCGGCTCGATTTTCCACCATCGTAATCAAGTTGTGTTCAAGGAAGAAGACTATTATTGTTGTGTGTGGAATGTGGCCTTATTTGAACATAGGAAAGACAGAAAATTAGAGAGTCAGATAGTACAGAAAAAATCAACAGTCGTTACTCACCACTCAATTGCAATGAATGTTTCCTTCAGAAAATTAAAGATTGTAATAGATAGAAAAATTGAAAGACAAGCTGCACTCACTAGACAATTTCCATTGGAACCATTGGACCTTATTTTCATTGGAATCATTGGACCTTATTTTCTTGCGCGTGGTAGGGATAGAGTTTGTTTTCTGTCACAAAATTTGATTTATGCTCTTTCCCGCCACTAACGAAAAGCAAGTCAATATCCAGTTAATAAAAGCCTCTCAAAAAGAAAGCATCAAGATTCATTTTCCTAGTTAATCCTGTCCATAACGTCCTTGAGAAATATTGAAATAACCACCCTTTTTAACCATTTAAAAAAAAAAAAAAACCTTGAATTTGATGGTAGTTTCCATTTCAAAGCCGTAAGATACTTGCGATTTTATAATATTTCCAATACGACTTTATTTGTTTAAAACCTTAGATTTATATATAAATTATGTACATAAATACCGCTCAGCCCATAAATACATATTGAATAGTGTTATAACTAGCAATCACATGTGTTTCATGCAATGTGAACGTCGAACGGTATATGTTATTTGTTTTAGAGGTATAATTATTACTTTTGTAGTTGATGTTGATAAGGGGTGTGATTATTTTCGTAAGTGTAGAAATATAGATGGGCCACTTAATTTTAAGGTTGTTTCTACATTTCAAACTTGTTAAAAATTCGTACATGAATACATTTGATACCGTTTTCGATAGTTAATTTATTTTATAGTTGATGTTGTATGTATTTAATTCGGGTTTATTGTGTTAGTTGTGCATCGGTTGTTCGGTTGGTGTTTTGTTGGAAAACATTTATTGTACAGTTGATAATGTGTGTGATTGATAGTTGTAGTGTAGGAATTTAGTTGAAACATTACATTGAAATGTTGTATGTGTACATTTAATTATGTTACAAATTCGTACATTTAAAGTTGCATATCATATTTCACAACATCAAATAAATGTAGATCTATGTGCACATAATGAGACATGTATACATTTGCAGTTTTTATATCATGAATGGTAGCCTTTAGTGGGCATTTTTAGTTTCAATAAACATGATTACATTTGATACCCCTTGAGCAAAAGTGTCGCTTTGGATACAAGAAGTGTTGAGTATAGTAGTAGTGGAAGTGCTATCAAGCGAGAGGGTATTATTTATGATGGGTTGAGTGATAGTAGTCTTGCTTCCTCATTTCTTCTTGCTCCAAGTGTTCGTACCTGCGCCATATTTGAGTATCTCTCGAATGAAAATGTAGGTGAAATGCGTAGATTTGCAAGAGGGAAATCTAGAGAAAGTTGTGAAAGTTAGACCCTACCTTTTAGTGTTTCCAATGTTGGCGGTTTGCTGCACATGTGCAAAGTAAGTCCACCGTGACTTGTGGATAGTTAATCCCAGGCCATTTTAATTGGCAATTTCTTTGATTCCCTCTCGAAATAGGGGTATGGGAAAATGTAACAGGTTAGAGGGATCCCAACATGGGCCATTGTATCTATCAAATTTGAAAACAACAAATAAAGGTAATGTTCTTTGGTTGCATTGATGCATCGTAGACAATGTCGATGATTGTTCTTGTGGCACCATTCACAAGTCCTAAGTCAACCCATAGATGGGAAATAATCATGAATTTTGTTGTTTGCACAACAAAAATTTGTGTTCCAACCGATCATCATCGGGATTTTCTAGGTCAGGACCACTATTACTTTAGTAATGGATTGGGCAATCAAAATGTACAATGCCTTTAACATCTAAAGGTTGTGGTAGTCCACCAGACCATTTTTACAAAAAAATGTGGTGTGTCTTTAAAAATGTTGAGCTCTTGCTGATTTAGGTGTGTGTACATGCGAGATATTACGAGTTCCCAATCCTCAATTAGAGGGGATGAATCTCGCATGTGGAGCGGTAAATTCGAGATGAAACTTGTGCATTGGTTATTACTTGTTTCCGAAATATGTTTTGAATGTAATGGAAGAATGAAATCCCTTCAAACGGTTGTTCCTTATGAATTACTTGCATAAAGAGGACTTCCCAAAACCGGCGGTAATTGGCGAGGTCAGGAGGATGACTGATTTGTTCCCAAATTCGGATGTTCTTGAGAGTGGGAAAGCTTCATGTAGCCTCTTATCAATTTTAATTAGTAACTTTGGTGCGATGAAACTCATTTCATCAATAAGAACATATTCTATACATTTAGGTGACTCTTGAAATGATGATAATGCACTACCTTGAGGGTTTTAGTTCTTTGATTTGAATATGTAGAAATTTGTGTGGATTATGGATGTAGAAATGTTGGCATTTGAAACACTTGGTAAGGGCGAGCAAAAGTAGAGGTGAGGAGATGTACTTGGTGCTTGTGAATGTATTCCAAATTTTATTTATCAGAAATGATTTTCCTGTGCCTTTCGTTCCTTGAATTATCAATCTTAGTGGAGGTAGATGGGTTTTGTTTGCTGAATGGTGTAGTATGGTATCAAGAGCTAGTTGTTGTTCTGAAGACAAAGGAAGTGTTTAGATGGTGGTGTGACTGCGTCATTTATTGTTAATTATGTATACGCCTTTTCTCTCTCGATGAATGATGAACCAATTAGTTTCAAATCTTGTGTAATGTCATGTATGCTCCAATTATTATGTACGTCAAGTCTTGTTTCCCTAACATATAAAGACTGTCAAGACCCATGTTATTTCTTGGACGAAGTTGTGCGAAGACTTGCCATTCTTGCATTGGTTCATGTTGAATATTGCATTCGACCCTCGAGTCGAGAACTAACATCCTGTAATAGGTCATGTGTCTGTGGTAGTGTGTGTAAAACATGCCACGGCCTGTAGTTGTGCTTGAATATGTCCCTAGTGTCGTTGATGTCATGTGGCGTTGAGCCAAATTTAGATGCAATATTTACGAAAGGTTTGTATAAAAGGAGTTGACTAATAGACAAGGTCATATGACGTTGAATCTCGAGCTAGGATATCCACAAATCTCGGGTGGACCCAAACAATTGCTTGTGTCGGTTACTTTTTCCATTTATCACCTTTACGGTTCTTGTTGTAGCTCGATCTCGAGAAATTTGAATAAGTGGTACGTTTTCCATGATTGTAGGACGAGGGAACATAAATATTAGCTATGTAGTTTGGATAAACCTTTGAAATAAGTAGATTTGATTACCTATACCAAAAGTCTATTGCTCTAAGTTCATACGCAATATTTCTTTCACGAAATATTGTGAATATGCAATGCAGTGTATGTTGATACTCGATGAGGGTTAGAGAAAATGTTAAGTGTTCTCAAATGTTGTGTGACTCGAGGATCGGCTAGGTATTCACCCAACATAATATTGTGGAGATCTCGGCCATTTAGTGTCCGTGCAACACTTCAGAGTGAAGAATAAGGTTGGTGTCCCCAATTGTTCCACCATATCTTAAAGCTCATACATTTTGCCAGAATGAATGTGTCCCTCAAAGGCTCGATCCAAAGTGCATTAAGTCAGTGCAGGAGGTTGTCTTTGGGGCATTCCAAATAGTTGTCTTCACGAGATCTCTAATTGTCGAAGGGATTCCAGATTCGAGGTTTTGTTTCATAAAAATTGTTGTTGTGTGTTGATTTGAGTTTCTGCTTCTATCCAGATTCATGTAAGAGAAACCAAAACACACAAAACAACATCAAAAATATGTAAGGGCTTAGTACCTTGGAAATGGTGATGAACGATACGGGTGCAAAGAAAATGGATATGTGATAAAAGAATATAGATCTATAAAATTGAAACATATAAGATTAGATAACAATATGCGGGGTTTCCCAGGACAATCCGGTTCCAAGAGGATGTTAACTCCTTAGAGGATGTCAACCCCATGTTTAGAAAGATAACAATAAATGATGAATAGTGGATATCCCTGAAAAGAATGCAATACAAAATGAAAAGTAATGGCTGAAATGACGAGGAAACTTAGCTTTTGCTCGATATGGAGATGAAATGGGCATCATGATGGCAAGATGACAAACAATGAAAAAGATTTCTCCTCAAAATTTCAGTAAGAAGAGATTTCATACATCGATTTTCTTCTTTGTTTAAGGTCCGAGTTTCAGTGTCCATCCTTTGTCTAGGTTCTTAATCCTCCTCAAAGAGGGGAAGAACCCATATTTATAGCTTAGAGGTGAGGTTAGATTGGGTTTATTGAGTAACGTGCGGGATTGGGTAATGTAACCCTTAGGGTTAAAAGAGGTGATGTGATCATGCAGGGACCCATGGTTTGACTTATTAGATGGAGTGGGTAGCATGATTGACATGGTAGGTGAGATAATAGATTCCATTTTTGAAATTAAGAAAGGGGTGTCGGATGGGTATATTATTACCCATAAAATTGAATAAATTGACATGGGAGATAATGCCAAGATTTTAATTATCAAATGGGTCCACATGGAGCCCATTTGATAATTTATTAAATAAGGTGAGTAAATAGATAGAATTTACTCAAATTTAGGAAAGAGAAAGGTGAGAGGGGAAGTTACATGAAGGAGAAAAAATGCGGGATGAGCGAGAGGGGTCACACTAAAAATGGTGTCTACATTTACCCCTTTTTGTTGATTGGTTTTCGATAGCAAGTCACGAGAGAAAAACAAAAGGAATTGGATGAAGATATGCTTATGAGAATAGATAAAGACATGACCAAAGGTAAGATGCCCAAGAAAAAAAGGATCACAATAATAATGAAAAATATGGCGGTGACTCCAATATCACATCGGTAGAGGAAAATTGTGGTCTTAATGGAGACAGGTGATAACATTCTACAGACCGTAGTGAGTGGGTGAAACCTTTGCATTATGGATGTAATCCATGATGACCAATGGGTCATGAAGACATCAAAATATGCGCAATTGAATGCGAAAGGTATGCACAATCCTTTGTCTAGAGGAATCATGTGAAAAATCATACATCCATAAAAGGGACAAGGATGAAGATAATGATGCCCCAACATAGGGCATGAGAAGAAAAAAAGTGAGTTATATACATCAGCAAGTACGAGGATGAGAAGGTGCCCCAACATAGGACACACAAATTACATAATGGAAGATGAATGTTGAAATAAAATATCCCGGGAGCAGTATGGCCACGAATGTGGATATGAAGAATATATTGGATAAAATGCCCCAAGAGGGTGTTAAATAGGATGTTGAATACATGTTTCTTAAGAAAGGTTTGCAGTTGAAGGCAGATGAATAATGGGGTGAAGAAAAAGGAAAGTAGTCCCGCTTCTTCGACAAATAGGAAAAGGAGTCAAGCTACTTTTACGAAAAAGTAGAAAACATTTATGGAAGAGAACAAGATCAAATAGGTGATGGTCGTTATGGTATCTTCTAAGAGACAAAAATGTTGAAGAAATATTGGAAGAGATTCTTAGAAATGGATATGATGATGTCCCTACGAGAACCTTGACGAAGATAAAAAGATGTGACGGGGTTCTCAAAAAGAGAAGAGCCCAATGTTGCATGAGAAGGATGAGAATGAGATGTAATGAAATGGATTGGTGATGGTGTATAAACGAAGAAACATAGGAATTGATTGTGAATGCTAGGTGCAAAGGATGTGTTGAAGGATGTAATGAGAAAGAGAAAAGGGAATGGACATCGAGGTGTGGTTGATTATGAGAGAGAGAAAGAAAGGTCAAAGTTGAGGAGATAAGGGTATGGAATAGAGGAGGAAAAAAGGAATTAAAGGGGAGGACGAAGATAAAAAGACAAATTATAAGGAAGGAGGAAATGATGAAGGAAAACAAGAAGAAGAGAAAAAAAAATGATAGAGCAAAGGGTGAAATTATGAAAAAGGGAGAGAGTTATTTAAAGCGAAAGGTATGAAAGAGGATGAATCGGATGAAGGGAGAGAGGTAATGGAAAATGAAAGAGATGATAAAGTGGAGAGAATTGGAAGGAACCATATCATAGTGAGGAAATACAAGGCAAAGAATATGGAACTGATCGCATGGAAATGCATGTGGATGGTGAGATGATAAAAAATATGGGACAATGTTGAAGTGTCGAGTCATCAATGGGGAAGTAGGAAGGAAGTGAGAGGTACAATGAGGAGAAGGTGATACATGGGAAGTAGAAAAAACTAGGGGTATAAAGGAGTGGAGGAAAATGGAGAAATTATGCAAATGGGAGGAAACCAAAATGGGAGATATTCGATAAAGAGTGAGCAATATCATAAATGTAAGGAAGGCTGGAGGAGGAATGACACCAATTGGAAAATATGCGGAGATGCATAAGATTAGGATAATTTGATGATGAGAAAATAGAGAGAGGGTGTATGATGAAGAAAGTAAATAAATTGGCAAGAAAGAATGGAAGATGGAGAGGTGGCGAAGAAAAAGAGAGGAAGAGATAGAAGAGGAAATGCTAGTGAAGGAATGTTAGGAGAAATCCACCAATAATGATCAGTAGGGAAGGATGGGACAAAAGGTGATAAGAGGGGAAAATTCAACAAGGAATGAAAATGGGAATGCCAATGGAGGGATGTTAAGAGAAGTCCCCGATAATAATCAAAGGGAACAAAGGAAGGAATGAATGAAGATATAATGGAGGATTGCTTGTTGGGAGAATTCCACCAATAATTATTAGTGTGGAAATGGAAGATGATGATGAAATAATGTTAGGAGATGATCAATGACAATGACGGGTAAATATGGGGGTCGATATTTGGGAGAACTCTAGAAGATGGAGTGGAAAGAGTAAAGAAATAAGGGGTAACGATGTGTGCGAAGATGAAGGAAAGGAGAGGATGAATTGGATGATAATGAACAAGAAAAGATGAATAAATAAGACACAAAATGAATGAGGAAGCAACAACTAAGTAAGATTACCCAACGAGGGATGATGGAGATGAAAAGGGGGCAAGTAGGAAGTGGCATTTACAAATGGAAGAGGAGGTGAGAGTATGTGATGATGGGGACTAATGAGAAAATGTAGATGGTGAGAATGTGGAGTGGTGGGCGAGTGTAGGATGATAGGTCATCTTCAATAAGGACCCTTAAGTAAGATCGTCGGGCCGGATGAGGAGTTAAGTAAGATCACCAAACTAGCAAATGACAATATGGAAGGAGAAATACGACATTGTATTGGAGTACAGTGTGGAATGGTTGGTTGGAGCAAATGATTATGATGAGAGATGGGAGACAAAAGATGAGGGAAATATGATGCGATGTGGAAGGGTCATATGGAAAAATAATCTTAATATAAACTCTTAATTAAGATTACCATGTGATGGGGATGGTTAAGTAGGATCATTAATCCACCCGAAGAAGAAGAATAATGATGAAAATATTGAGTGGTGTTTATCAAATGGAAAAAGAGATGTGTTGGTCGTAAAAGGACTTTTGAGAACAACGGTTAGAGGAGAAAGTCCCTCTTCTTTAATGGGAGGGGTACCCTTATTTAAAGGAAAAAACTTATTTACACATGTACAATGTATTTTAATGGGAACTTGGATATCATGAAAGTTTTAAAATAGAATAGATCATCATTACAATAGGATAGAGGAATTTAAGTAGTGGGAAGGCGAAAGGCACTCTCGAGAAATATAGATAAAAAAATAATTCCTTATGCATGCTAGAATTAAATTATTTGGAATAGAACCATTTGCATTTGAGACAATAAGATGTTATTTCAAAGACACAAAGTTCTAGAAATTACGTCTATAGAATACAAAGCTTCTTGAATTAACATAGATAAATGATTCAATAACATTTTAATAAATAATAATGAAAGAACAAGACCGAGATAAACATAGAAAGAAATATCTTTTGTATTGATTGATTTTACTCCTTAACACTTTGAAAAATAAACCAACTTCTAACCCCCTCCATGAAGGGCGTAGAGAGCCCATTATATAACTTACAAATTAGTAACACTTGGTAACTGCTTCTTTTAACTAAAATTTTAATTAAGAAATGCCCGACACAAAACCCTTAACTAATTACAATAATTCCGATTTGAGAAAAAGAAGGAAGGGAGGAGTTTGGAAGGAAAACAAGCGCCTATGTGCCGGAGAGGCCTGCACCTAATTGAGGATTCATTGCTGTACTTTTTAATGCTTCCCGCTATGTCTCTACCTCGTCGATATTGATGTGTTGGTAGTATCTTGAGTCCAAGTACCTAGGCATTTCTCCATCTCCTTATCAAACTCAAGCCTAGAGTGTGTGCATGATATTCTTTATTAGCCTCTTCACTAGCAAATTGAAGAGAGAAAATCTCCTTTCTCTTCTCTTTGGTAATTGATTCCTCCTTGAACAAGTTTTCTTTAACAAATGCCCTAAGCGAGTTTTAACTTCTTAGAGAGAGAAAGGAACACACTGAAGTTTCATTGTGAAGATGACGGTGAATATATTTGAAAGTGGATATAACACAAGTTTTGAAGGCTTCTCCCTTCGCTAAGCTGTTCCTCAACTCACCTAAAGCCTCCTCGAGAACTTTTATTTTCCATTCCATGCTGAAAACCCGTGACCTTGATAAATTGTCTTTGGCATCATCAAAAATTTTCTTTGGCCATCAATATATTTTCATCGGCTTATCCCATTAGGTGAAGATCCACTATGCAGCCTACTCCAAAGTTTAAGTTCCTTATCCATGGTCCCAATTGCAGAGGAGAGTTTTTGTTGTAGATTAGTTACCTTCTCATTAAGTTGAAATGCTTCTACAATGAAATTCAAACCTTCAATGATCATGTCGTCCACCATGGCTTCCATAGCTCTCCCGTAGATTGGATACTGTGTATGTCTTTAATGCTCTGGACTTCATCTTGACTAAGAATCTTAGGTGGTGGAAGGGCAATGATCGGTGGAGTAGGATCCAAACCTTGTCCTTAGATAATAATGACTTGATGAAGCTAGAAAAATTTGAGCTTGTTCCTCTGGCTGCTCTATAGTACTGTTTACCTTTTCTACCCTCTCGATAACTCGGGTTCTTTGTTTCTGAAGGTTATGCACCTCACTCTCGAGGTGGATTCTCCCATTGATCTAGAAATCTCGGATCAGAGGATAGTAGATCTTGTTACGCCTTATCAACCTTAGGTTTTGCTACCTTAAGAAATGGTGGCCTTGGACATCTATCACTATCCTTGAAGTTGTTTAGCTCTCTTTGTAGGAGAGCGAGAAGGAGTAGTGCCCAACAAAGGCTGCCACAACATCAAAATTTGGCTATAGCGATTAAGAAGAAGGCTTCCTCTTCCTACTTATCAACCAAGGTTGTACCCATGTAAAATTGGAGGAAGGAGGAGGAGCAAGAGATCGAGCAAGAGAACTCATGACACTTAAAGTACTTACTATTGTTGCTTCCGGTAGAGATGTGAGTGGAGTATCTAGAGCTTCTTGGGCGAGGAGGAATCAATGGTACTTGGAGTTTTAGTGCTATGCACTTCCTTCTCTTTATCTATTGTAGCCTCTCGAAGTTCTGTGGGGACTGGCACTTCACTATCATCACTTTCACTAAGAACAATGACGTTCTCTGGCCCCGAAGGTAGTTCTGAATGCTTTAACAGGGGATATTCCTCAATCGGCTCCTGTTTAACCTCTTTCACCTTATTTTGATATACTTGAGTAGATGAAGAAGGGGTGGATGATTTAGGTTCTTTATTTGAGGAAGGAGGAGGAGTTTGTGTAGGTACCTCCGAGCTAGGTGTATGTGACCCCTTCCTAGGGGTTGAAGTATCCTTGGAGGAATATTCTCCTGGATTCTTCTTAAACTCTCGAGACTCTTTTATCAAACTAGACCTTGGTTTTACAAGGATAGGGGCGAGAATCTCAACCAAGTCATCCTTCTCCCTTGAACCAGTCCAGATCCTCGAGGAGTGTGCTTGATCGATGTATCATATTCATATGACAACGTCTGTCCGTATTTTCATCTTGAAGCCTTTCGGGAATTTGATATAGATTGAGCTACTTTATCAATTTGGAGAGAGAATCGGCCATAATGTGGGCCCTTGCTTTAAATTCATTCACGCGT